>CAAKMY010096147.1:25973-49221 GCA_901111285.1 Corrigiola litoralis | reverse complement strand
TAGAGCATTATTTAACTAATAGGATAACCTTGTCTGAAGGATGCAATTGCTTTAGTAAATTACATGGTTAGTCTGAAGGATGACTAGAGCATTATTTAACTAATAGGATAACTTTGTCTTCTCATGCTCCTTGAGTCGACCGGTTTGGTTACTAATTGGAGTCTTGACTTCTATAATTTTCACACACTTAGAAGTGAGCTCTCCCCATTTCATGTTTATCTGGCAAAGACCCAATTATTGACCTTCTTAATTACCACATTCAATATGGAGGTGTGAAATGAGAGAAAGTCTTTTAGAGTGAATTGGCGAGTGTTTAGGTTGGATAATGGCAATACCTCTTTTCGAAGTGTGGAGTGTAGAAAATTTGGGATTATTTTGGATGTTGTAGGGAAGAGACTTTGTAACCTGAAATAATGAAAATGACTGGGTTGTAAAACTGCGTGTTGACAGGCTGACTGCAGTAAGTCTAAAGGGGAGGAGTGGTGTTTCTGCAAGCAAAACTTGTCAGTTTTATCCACCGAGCTCAACATCTAAAGTGCATTCCTCATCAATCCTTGAAATATGAAACACGAAGAGGACTACAATCGAGGCAACCAAATTCCATAAAGAGAAAGGTCACAAATGATTTTGTGTATGAAGAAAAGGTGAAAGATTGAGACACTTGGACAGGGGTTGGTTAATACGACCCTGTGAAACACAAATGATTGAATCTGAAATCCTCTAATGTTTAGGTGGCGTTTGACTCACAAATTGATGTAGGACTTGAATCAGGATTTGGATTAAGTGTATTGGACTGGGAACATGAGTTTTGATACCTTGTCTTTAGCTCATTCCAAGATCAAATTTCCGCTCGAAAAAAGGTTGAGTTTTTTTTTTTAAATAAAAGGTTGAGGTTTCTGCCAATAAATATCATCTGCCAAGCGTACTTCTTAAATGGAAGAACCTGTTGAGCTACGTTTATGCAAATCTCATCTGCTAAATATGCTCTTTTGTAAAGTCATGACATATTTCTTTGTACTCCTGTCTGATGAAATCTTTTAAACAAAAACTCTTACTTTCTTTTTAAGCGCCTCCCACAAACATCCTGTCCCCATGGCCCATTCCAACTTTGAGAAACGTGCCATGAGTGGCTCAAGTTCAATCTGCTCTGTTCTGTCTAGTTACTTGCATCCAAGCTGTTATGCTAACAGTTCTTTTGTTTCCACTGTTTGGTAGCTCTGATTGTATGTTAGGCAGTTAGATTAATTTTTTTTTCTTTGTGAATTTCGTCGCTTCACTGTCTACTGTTTTATGAACAGGTGTTGTGACATTCTTTGTCCTGCTTGGGTTTTGTGGACTCATACTCCACTGCAATGCCCTAAACAGTAATGATCCACGCATGGCTGGTTGCCAGAATTGCTGTTATGGATGGGGCATCTTGGACTGTTTTCCTGCATCAATGGAAGTTATGTTTGGGTTAATTATTGTTTTTGTTGTAATCTTTGCTATTCTTGGGATTGCCTATGGTTTCCTTGCTGCTACCATGGCTATCCAGAGGATATGGCAAAGGCACTTCCATATCTTGACAAAGAGGGAGCTGACAAAGGTTCGTACACATAGACACTATATTAATGATTCATATCTTGTTGGTGAATTATGGTTCATTTATCGGATTAGTATTTCAAATGGTAAAGCATGTAGTATGGTTAGTATGCTTCAGTGGGAGTTGCAAAAGCAACACAGCATAAGGGGCACAAACTGCCATTTCCTCATGTTTACTGTAGCCAGAAACTCCCATACTTCTACACTGATAGGTTTTCATCAGAGTATCTAGGTGTACCACTATACATCAGATATCTGTTATTTTTATCATTTTATTCATAGTATCAAAAATAAAACAAATTTGTATGCAGGGGGCATGCAAGTGGGTCAAGGTAGTGTAGTTATTATTGGATATGTTTCTACAGCCTTTTGACCTGTGACTTTCGGTTCGTTTCCAGGAATATATTGTAGAGGATCTGCATGGGTCCTATACCCCACCTAAACTGGATCAGGAGCATGAAGAAAAACTCAAAACTCTCAAGTTATTATGAGACTGATAATTTTGCTACATGGATAAATGGATAAGTTGACGGATGAGCTGAAGTCAAGGTATTTATATTAAAGGGGAAAATGATTGAGTCCATGTGGATATTTGATGGTATCTACTCAGCTACGTGGTTGAATAAATGTATGAAAGTGTGAGCTGCGATGTGTTTAAGTTGCCAGCATGAAGCCAAGGTGTTAAGTAAATTGCAGAAGGAACAGATCTTAAATTCCCGATATGGCTCTCATGCAGTTAAAATGGATCTTACAGTGGGGTTTTGAACCTTGTAAGTAATAGCTATAGCCAGCGGCCCCAGCTTCGAAATATTACCATTGGAATTCTGAGTTACAGCTTCTTGAGTTTTCTGTTGTCCAGGTTTTTGTTGATGAAATTGTATAATATAACGTTCAGGAAGTATTGTGAATCATAGATGCTAGTATCAAATGGAAAGAGTAGCTTTAGCTAAGTGAGATGGTGTCTACTGATCTCAGTTATGTTGGAGGAGTACATTATCTACATGGCATTACATGATATGATGAGACAGAAAGTCTTGTATCAGACTTAAAATTAGACGGTTTTACAGTAGTTATCTTTTTAAAATGAGCACTTTTATTTCAGTGTTAATAAAAAGTGACCATTTTTATTCAATTAGTAAAAGTTAAAATGGATGGAGTACTGGAGTAGAACTATATCATAGTGATCAGTAATCAGTACCCCGTTATATGTCCATTGGATATGGAGTTCTGTCAGACTGTCATTTAACAAGGAGATGGACTAAAACTTTGAGTACTCTCTACAAATTCCTCACTTTATCTTGTTATTTAAGAAGAGAACTAGCTCAAGTGGTTGGAACTATCTTACCCCAATCATAAGGTTGGGGGTTCGATTCTTACCTGCGACTTAGTTTGCTTCTTTCAGACCAAAAAAAAAAATTTATCTTGTCATTTGGGAGGATTTGTTTTTTTTTTTCCCTCCCTTTTTATTGCTCTCCGTTCTGTTATTCGGGATTTACTTGTAATACAGTATCTGTTTTTTTTATTTTGACAGTAACAGTATTTCACACTAAGGTAATGATGCAGAATTTGTGGGATCATATAAGGTCGTATGTTTATTTGGTTACTTCTTCCATCTGAACATATCGAAATTGAACAAATAGATCAGATTTCGGATCGGTTACAGAGACAGGTCAACTGTAGACCTACGGGGCCCTGCTTTGTGATTTTATGCAGTTTCTAAAGTTTTGGGATGCTAATGGCCCTACGAAATTCAAGAAATGGAGCCTTCATTGGGGTATAATGCTAAGCTCCATCATTTGCGTCGGTGACTACTCACTAGGAGTTTCTACGAATGTAACGACCAAAGGAAACAGAATAGCAACAGAGGATCGTGTCGGTTGAGCATTGTAAAATTCGAAGGATGGCAACATATGTTGGCATAATTAAGCTTCTAAAAAGGTGCTAATTACAACAGTTGCTAATTGATTACCGTAGATTTAAAGAAATGTATACGAATTACAAAGCCCACCCACCTTAGACATTATTTGACGAGGAACACTTAACTATCATGTACATATGTGACAAACTGACAATTGAGTAGGCGTAGTGATTTAACGGTTAAAAATGGTCTTTGTAGCGCATTTACATCTATTAAGATGCAAAATCGAAGGCAATACTAGAGGATAATGGGGGTTATTGGTGGACAATTTTAATACTCAGGGGAGGGAGGGAGAGGGGGGGGGGGGGTGCGAGCCTTGGCTAGCTTCTACGCCCCTGCTTACCCTCTTCATTCTAATAGCCTCCATTACCTAAACATAAAACCAGGTAAATGATAGTCAAGTACCACCATATATCGACACTATGGAAATATAAACAAGGTTAGGTAGTACATAATTCACTTGGTATAAACTTCTTGTAGATTCGAAGTTACGAGTGAGTTCATTGGTTATAATGTGTCTAATAACTTATTCTTCAAAACGATTTAATCAGCTCAAACTCAACTTAACGAGCTTAGATCATGTACACACCATTACGCTTAAAGAATAATGGACTGAACCTTGTTTGAGTTGTTTCATGCATCTATGTATGCTCTTTTTCTCTTTGACAAAGAAATTAAAACCTGGTCATATCCAACAAGAAAACAAACCACATGCGAATCACACCTTCTGAATTTTTGGGAAGACATGCTAATTTGTTAGCATGCCCAATTTGTGCTTTAGAATGTGAAGATGTCGACAAACTCACCCCATATTAGGCCATGCATGATCCAGAAACAAGACTTTCGGTTAGTATCCTACAAAAAAGGTTGTGGGTCACGGGACATTTCTGTTGAGTTTGTAAACTTTAATTTTGTGGCTTAACTAACACTCACGGGATCTAGCTACCAAAAGGATTAATGATTACCGTCCATCTTATACTTTAAAATGACACAAGTATGAAAATCTCTTGTAAAGACTTGACTATGACTAAGATTTGTGTGGTAGATCCAGTGATTAGAAGTTTGACCTATGTGAAATAGTCCTGAATTCGGATAATTAGACTCCCATCACGCGTAATATTAATTGTTCTAATGTAACAAAAGCAATGCTCCTAAAGTTTTCATGGTGAGCTATTTAACAAGTCGATAATTATGTCTGAAGAGACTTATTGTTTACAATGCAATATAAGTTTTCTGAAGAAAGAAACCAAGTAACAATCAAGTGTGAAGTTTAAGTTATAGTTTAAGAATCATAATAATAATAGTATTCCGTATTACTTTCATCTTTCACCTGTTAGATACTCCGTATGAGGTTCGGTATGAGTATGCCCTCTTTCAAAGACAAAAATATCTACACTTATTAGTAGTTATGGTTGATATTTTTTCGTCCAACCATGACTGAAAAAGTCTGATACAAAAATTTACAATCAATTATTATGTCTTGGATTGTGAACCTTGTAAAAAAGAGGTCCAGAAGAGGCAGACTACTATAGGAGTTTGCATGACGCGAGAATGCCGTCCTGTCTGTATGCGTACCGAAAATGGATAGAAAAAGCGGTCAAGTGACAATTCTATACGAATCGGGTAAGTGGAGAAACACTATCACTTAGCGGGCCCAAGGAATAACAACAAGTGAAAAGATTTTCCTGCTTTGCTAGGTTTTGTCTTGTACAGGTTTTCGTGGCTTTGGCTTAAGTAAACACACATCATCTGAAAAGTACGGTTTAATTCGAGCTTAAAAATAGGTAACTCCAAAGATTGAGTATATTATATAGAAGGGGTTATTTTAAACAAAAATTATAAGTATTTTTATTTAAAAATAAACAGTTTTATTGAAACCTTTCATTAGCACTTCTGATTTCTCAAACTTTAAAATGAGTAATACAATATCTATTTCCCCCCTACTTTCATGTTCTTAATGCTTGTAGCTAGGTTAAATCCTCAATCATATACATATTTCATCATATCGAAATTTTATTTTATATTTTTGTATGAAAACAGCACATCAGACTTACGTTATAATCATATGTACAATGCTCTAGGCCTCTAGCTACCTAAGCTATGTATTATACGTACCATATCATTGTTTCTTAATGACTAATGATAGTAAGTTGTTTAAATAATTCGTGACAGCTATATTTATTTGAATATATCACATTCACATAATTCATATTTATCCAGAAGTAGCTAGAGATCAAGACTTTTATAAACAATATTTAGAAATCAATAATTTGTTGTTGTTTTACATATTTATACACAAGCAATCAGGGAAAAACGGAGAAAAAAGCGCAATTCGGGAAAAAGATCAGACTCTCATGAACAAAGAACATCTTTCTACCGACCTACATAAAATACGCGGCTAATTGTAATTTTCTCTTTTAACAGTGTTTATATATACACAAATGTTTGTTACAGTACTATTTTATTCGAGAGTCCAAACTTTCATAAACTTCAACTCTACAAAACAAATAACCTGAGAAAGAGGGGTCATCGACAAGAACAGTGAAATCAATGCCCTACCTGCTAACTCACTTAACTACAGACTTCATAGCCATGCTTCCAAACTTCGCTTAAAAAAACCCAAAAAGTCAGAGACACAGAATCTAAGAAAGCAAAAGCCCTTCTCATTAGTCATGCACTATAAATTCATACAAGTTTCAACAAAGCAGAAGAAAAAAGAAGACTTCAAGAAAAGGAAGAATATCATTAAGTTGGTTCGTAAAGAATAGTGAGAATTGAAACATGGTGAGTAGGTTTAGTAGTAGAATGTTTTTTGGAGGATATAGTTGTGGGATAAATGAAAGGGAGATACAGCAAGATGCATCAAGCCATGCTGGGAATGCTTTTGACATGACGGCTGAAATATTGCCATCTCTTGGAGCAAGGAGTCATGGTAGAGTTCGTATCCGAAGATTTGTTATCCATCCCTTTGACCGCCGCTACAGGTTATTTTCTTCCACAAATATCAAGAAAACTTTTATTTATCTGTTTATCTTGTGTGGTATGGTGAGATAGGGTGAGTTTTTAAGATTTTCGGGGTGAGCTTTTAACTTACAATATTCGAGTCTTGTTATGAAACATCAAATTTTTCATTGGTAGAAAAACAAATAATACGAAGAGCAAGATTGGTCTAGTAGTTGGTAGCTTAATTTACGTGGATGTTTTCTTAGGTTTGAATCGTTATATATTATCATCATGTAGTATTAGTCGCTCTAATATATCAACAAGATTGAATGCACCACAAAATAATATTTCATGGCATTTCGTCATAAAATGGGGCGATTTTACCGAAATTTTTATCTAATGTGTGATTCATTTTTCTTTGTCATTGATCATGAGGAGGTTGAAAGGCTAGTACAATTAATGAAACGGAAAAAGTATTTGTTATTAAATTTTTGACCTCAGCCAGACGTGTTTAAAAAGTGTTTACTTACTTTTATGGTTAAGGTTCCTGTAGATATGTTTTGCACTTATACGTATCGCATTGAAATGGAACAAATGTATGGTAGTTTATTTCTATCTTTCTGCTTCCAAGGGGAAAAGTATGGAAAAGGTATAAAAGACAAATTTAGATGCTGTGCCTTTTAGTAGTTAATTGATTGATTTTGTGAAGGTGGGAATCTTTGTTTGGTCAAAAAAGGTCTTTTTACATTCTTTTGAGCATAGTCATTGTGTAAACATTGATCGACATTATTTTGTTTGAATGGACATTAGTCACATTGCTGATGCTGAACAATACCGTGGATTTGTTTTCAATTTTTTCTTCTTTCTATATACAAGAAATATCGTTGACCTATGTCGTTTGAGCTGACACATTTTGCATGAAGCCTAACTCATGAGCAGGATTATAATTGCTTCATAGAATGTCTGACACATTTTGCACTAACACGTGTCTATATGACTGTATGCATGTACAACGCACGGTGCCATGGTCTATTAAGTTGTGGCATTGTCTAATGACATCATCCTCAACTAAGTTGTCCAGTTTGGCTCGATTGTGTGGACATGTATGTACAAGGTTCCAAGTGTTAGTGAGCTAATACAAAAATGTGTCACTTGATTAGCTAACTCAGGACCTGTCAACTGAGTCGGGTTCAGGTTTGGTACTTTCGGGTTTGGGTAGTTCAATTGGTCAACTCCCAGCTTTACTGATAATTTAGTGGGGTGTTCGGGTTCGGCATGCCAAACTCTTGTTCATGGCCTAGAGTTTTTGGGTCGATATAGGTCCAGTCCATTTTTACTACTGTAGACTTGATTGTAACAAAGATATTTGCATAGCATAATCCCTGGTTTAAAATGTAACTGGAGTGTTAACTTGTGTAATAATTGAAACATAAAATGAGATCACAATGGCACAATGTTGCTCGAGTAATATTGGAATGTACTTAGCTTTGCACTTTACTACAAACTACCATACCATTTACCGGATAATCGTGTCCATTATCTTAATTTGTTTTCCATGTTTAAAGTAAATTTGAGCTATAGTTACTATTGTTATTTCTTCTTTATGCGAGATTGATCACTTTCATGAGTTTAGCAGTACTGAAAGTTGTTAATGCAGGATTTGGGAACTGTTTCTGGTAGTTCTAGTCCTCTACACTGCCTGGATCTCTCCATTCGAGTTTGGATTTTTTAATGGACCGAGAAAGCCGGTCTCTGTCATTGATAATGTCGTGAATGCATTCTTCGCTATAGACATCATTTTGAGCTTCTTCGTCGCGTACCTGGATAGAACAACATATCTTTTGGTTGATGAACCGAAAATGATTGCCAAGAAGTATGCTTTGAGCTTTAGGATGGTTTTCGATGTAGTCTCCATAATCCCCTCCGAAATTATTCTGAAGATTTTCCCTGTATCCAAACGAGCTTATGGCGTGTTCAACATGTTTCGCCTCTGGCGTCTATGGAGAGTTAGTAGCCTCTTTACTAGGTATAAAATCTTCTGCAGTTTTGTGGCCAACATACTCTCTGCTTTAATAAGTTTTAGTTATCTAACTTGAGCTCATATCTCCTAAATCTTAACAGGATGGAGAAAGATAGGAACTTCAACTACTTTTGGGTTCGATGTATAAAACTTGTTTTTGTAAGTATCTAGACATTAAAATCCATTTGCCGTAGATATTTTGGCTTTACAATGCATTATTTGATACCTTGTTTTGTCATTTTAGGTAACTGTGTTTGCAGTACACTGTGCTGGATGTTTCTACTATCATATTGCAGCACATTATCGCGATAAGAAAGCTACTTGGATTGGAGCATCCATGGAAGATTTCCTTCAGTTCAGTATATGGACTCGATATGTGATGTCCGTTTACTGGGCCATCACCACACTGACGACTGTTGGCTATGGTGACTTGCATCCTGTCAACAAATACGAGATGCTTTTTGATATTTTCTTCATGCTATTCAATCTCGGACTGACTTCATACTTGATTGGCAACATGACCAACTTGGTGGTCCATGGAAGCAGCCGCACTAGAAAATATGTAAGACCGTCTTTTCTGCTGTTTTAAGTGTACGTGTTCGAATAATTCAAGTCCTTATATGTTTGGCAACTGTGGTTCTTACTTGAAAACAAAGTCACTGTGGTGAGTTTTACATGGCATTTTTGGACTAGCAAAACATAGAGCTATTCTTAGTAGTATTAGTAACTTGAGTCTTTTGTCAAAAGCTGGCAAATGAATTTATTCAGACTTTTCCACTGTGAACTGTGAAGTAGTTGATATATGTGTGCAGTGCTAGAAGCAAATGTATGTCTTAAAGCAGAGTTCATGGCTGTTGATTTTTCATGATTATATTGAATATAACCTACCTGCATTGTATTTCAGAGGGATAGCGTTCAAGCAGCTTCCAGTTTTGCACAAAGGCATGTTCTCCCTCTTCGCTTGCAAGAGCAGATGCTTGCACATATCTGTCTTAAGTACAGAACAGATTCCGAGGGGCTCCAGCAGCAAGAGATTCTTGACTCATTACCCAAAGCCATTAGATCAAGCATTTCAGTTCATCTTTTCTATTCCCTCGTAGATAATGTGTATTTGTTCCGTGGTGTGTCCAATGACCTCCTCTTTCAACTGGTAACCAAACCAAGTCTTGCTTAAATTTCATAGTATCTTGGTATCTACATTCCTTTAATTGAGCTGACTTCTTACTTGTATGAGTGTTGTGAAGGTGTCCGAGATGAAAGCTGAGTACTTTTCACCCAATGAGGATGTCATCCTTCAGAATGAAGCGCCAACTGACTTCTACATAATTGTCAATGGTTCAGTGGTAAAGTACAAAGCCTGCTTTATAAATATTTCATATAACTAACCGGTATGGTTTACCTCTAATTGCATGATAATATGATTTCAGGACTTTCTTCGAATCGAAAATGGAGCTGAACAGGCAAGTGAACTATATACACAAATTAATGTGCTTTTTGAAGTTCTGAAATGCAATGATTACTTATGTAAGCATTAATCTTGTCCTGCAGGTCGTTGGAGGGGCCAAAAAGGGTGACATTTGTGGTGAAATTTCTGTACTCTGTTATAGACCTCAACTCTTTACTGTGCGAACCAGGCGGCTTTGCCAACTGCTGCGGATAAATCGAACAGCATTCTTGAACATTGTGCAAGCCAACGTGGGAGATGGGAACATAATAATGAATAACCTGCTTCAGGTTTGTCTGATAAACCATACAGTATTAATCGATATTGTCTTCGTGACAAATTAAGAAAAAAGCAAATAAATATGACAGTTTCTCTCATCATTTTGAATTTTTCTTGAGCAGCATCTGAAGGACCAAAAGAATGAAATCATGAAGGGAAGTTTGGGGGAAATAGAGCACATGATTGGTCGTGGTAGGCTCGATTTACCACTAAGTTTATGTTTTGCTGCTGCAAGAGGGGATGAAAAGTTGATGCTTCAGTTGTTGAAACGAGGATCAGATCCGAATGAATCGGAAGACAGCGGGAGGACAGCCCTTGTATGTTACATATATTCGACTACTTTGATTATATGATTGTGTTCCTTTCTCAGCTTCTGACAATTTGTTCATTTCTGATTCACTCAAATTGCAGCACATTGCTGCATCAAATGGAAGCAAGAAATGTGTGCATCTCCTTCTAGACTATGGTGCTGATCCTAATTGCAAAGGTATGCTAATAAACCTATCGCTATCTACACCCTTAAGAAGAAATTATATCTTTCAAAGTGCATTGAACAACCTAGATTAACTTTCTCAAAGGGCGCCTCTTTCAGTGCCCTGTCTTGCTATTACATCTTACCTTAAGATACATCATTTAAAGTATTTGATTGACTAGTTGATGGAGTTGGGTTATAGAAACCTCATTCAAAAACAGCCTCTCTGTACGGGAGTGGGAGCCTTTTTGAAAGCATTGGGGTAATGTAGCAGTTGTTTGTAGTTATAGAAACCTCCATTGTTTTATATTGGTCCCAACCTCTTCTTACATACTACGTAAGTGTTAAGTGGGCATGGTTGGACGGACTTCTTGGTTGCTCGTTGAGTTCCAAGACTCAATTTTCACCAGATAAGAGAAAAACATCCCAAGATACTGTCATATCTTACTTTTTCGTTGTTGTTGTGGTTGCTAACAGATCAAGAAGGGACGACACCATTATGGGAGGCAATGCAAGGTGGTCATGAAGGAGTGGTGAAGCTTCTAAGGGATTATGATGCCAATATTTGTGCTGGCGATGTAGGTCAGTATGCTTGCTTAGCTGCAGAGCAAAACAACATAGACCTCCTCAAAAGGATTGTCCAATTTGGTGGCGACGTCACCCTGCCTGCAGTGACCTTAACTGTCCTCCCTAGGGATGAACTTGGACTCCCCAAATTCAACGGGGGCACGGCCCTTCATGTTGCGGTTGGTGAAGGAAACATGAAAATAGTCGAGTACCTTCTAGACCAAGGCAGTGACGTTGACAGGGCGGACATTGAAGGCTGGACCCCACGGGACCTCGCTGAGCAGCAGGGCCACGATGACATAACTGCTCTTTTCCAAGCTAAGGTTGGGCCCAAGCCTCAATCTATGTTCAGTGTTCCAGAGGATCAGCACAACAAAGTGCAGTTCCTAAGGCGGTTTACCAGTGACCCAACGTTGCCTCATCTAACCCGAGAAAATTCGAGCTTATCTGGTGATGGATCAGTGGGATCACGGGCGAGGTTGAGGAGAAAGGCCAATAACTTCCGCAACTCCATCTTTGGTGTTGTATCGGCTGCTCAGAATGGGAAGAGTGATCCATTTCCGAACATTGATCGAAATAATTTTGGTAGGCCGTTTGTTGCTTCTAGAGTGATCATCAGCTTCACTCAAGGAGGAGTTGAGCATAGGAAGGTTGTTGTGCTACCAAACAGCTTTGAGGAGCTACTAGATGTTGCTGCTAAGAAGTTTGGCTTTTTCCCCTCCAGAGTTCAATTTGAATGCGGTGCTGAAGTTGACAACATTGAGGTCATCCGAGATGGTGATCATCTTGTTTTGATAAAGAATGACACCAACGAAACGACTTAGAACCTGCAATCATACAAACAACAACAACATCATTACCCCAGTGCCTACAAAGAGGCTCCCTCCGCATCAAGTAGAACCTCAATATAAACCTTCTCCCCACCACATCAATTGTTTCCAACTAATTTCTCTAACAACATATTTTAGCTAGGAAGCTCTTATTTTGTAATACTAACTAATAGTTGTGGGGATGACAGAGTTTTTGGATCAAACTAGGCAAAAATTCAGCCTGCTAGATTGTTACTGTAACTTGTGAAACAGTAAACATAGGCCTGACACTCTGACAGTCAGCTGTCTCTTACTCATATTGAATTGACCATTGTATTCCTCACTCGAGTGAGCATTGTACTTACACTCTTACATACGCAAGACAATCAAAGCCACTCTACATTATCTTGAGAAGTTTTTCAAATAAACTTCAAACGTTAGTTGATATTGTTTTATCAATACAAGTCACTAGTTCTTTTTGGCTACTTACATTATGCCACATTACATTATCCGAATGTCTTTGAAGAGGCTCTAGCACAAGAGGGTAAAGAGGGGTCAGATGTATGCATCTTTACATGTCTAATACAATGAGTTTGTTTTTTATTTGACACTCGAGATGAAGACATTGGTTATTTTTTGGCTACTTCTGAGAAAATAAACTACATACAGATGACATCAAATATACACATTCTACCGGGGAAAAAAATAAAAACAAGCACACTCAAAGATAATTTTCAAAGTCCTATAACCAACGCAAAAACCTCGTTTCGGGTCCCGAAATGGAATTGGACAAAAATTGGCAGGAGCCACCCTAGAACATATAATGGAGTATGAAAAAAGAAACTCGGCAAAAAGTACCCTATACATAGCCCAAACCATCGGTTTTGTACATGATGCACATGCTCGTATTATGCGTGAAACACATCGTAAATCTATCAATACCAAGGAGTGGCCATGCCATATGATACAATTACACTCCAATAGACCTTAGCTTGCTTTACAAATTTCGTAACATTTCGCGGAAAATAAAAAATTGATCCAAAAAGCCCGTTTTGTGAACTATAATCTAGCAAAAACCTCGGTTTTGACCCCGAAATGGAATTGGATGAAAATTGACAGGAGCTACCCTAGACACATAAAATAAAGTAGGGAACAAGAAACTCGGAATAAAGAAGCTTAGACATAGCCCAAACCATCGGTTTTATCCATGATGCAATGCGTGAAACACGCTGTAATTCTATCAAGACCAAGGAGTGGCACTACTATATGCTTCAATTACACTCCAAAAGACCTTAGGAGCATCCTTCGCAAATTACGTAACTCTTTTAGGAAAATCAAAAATCAACCCAAAAGCTCGGTTTTGTAGACTATAATCTACGCAAAAACCTCGTTTCGGGCCCAGAAATGGAATTGCACGAAAATTGGCAGGAGCCACCCTAGACACATATTGGAGTAGGGAACAATAAAATCGGCAAAAAGTATCCTACATATTGCCCAAACCATCGGTTTTATCCATGATTCACATGCTTGAATTATGCGTGAAACATGCCGTAAATTTATAAAAACCAAGGAGTGACACTGCCATATGCTACAATTACACTCAAATAGACCTTAGGATCTTGCTTAGGAAATTTCGTAACATATCGCGGAAAATCAAAAATCGACCCAAAATGCCGCATTTTGTGGACTATAACTCACGCAAAAACCTCGGTTCGGGCCCCGGAAAGGAATTGGACGAAAATTTGCAGGAACCGCCCTAGACACATATAATGGAGTAAGAAACAAGAAACTCGGCAAAAATTAGCCAAGACATAGTCTAAACCATCGGTTTTATCCATGATGCACATGCTCGAATTATGTGTGAAACACGCCGTAAATCTATCAAATGTAAGGAGTGGCACTGTCATATGCTACAATTACTTCCAATAGACCTTAGGAGCATGCTTAACAAATTTCGTAACATTTCGCGGAAAATCAAAAATCGACCCAAAAAAGGGGTTTTTGAGGACTATTACATATGCAAAAACATCGTTTCGGGTCCCCGAATAGAATTGGACGTAAATTGGCAGGAGCCACCATAGACAAATATAATAGAGTAGGGAACAAGAAACTCGGCAAAAAGTACCATATACATAGCCCAAACCATCGGTTTTGTACATGATACACTTGTTTGTACTATGCGTGAAACACACCGTAAATCTATCAAGACCGGCCAAAGAGTGCCACAACCATATGATACAATTACACTCCAATATACCTTAGGAGCTTGCTCGGCAATTTCGTAACATTTCGCGGAAAATAAAAAATCGACCCAAAAACGCCGGATTTTGTGGACTAAACCCACGCAAAACCTCTCTGCTAGTTCTGGTTCGGATTCCGACTCCCTAATGGGTCATTCATGGTCAAGCGTCGTTCTAATCAGTTTTCGGTTGGAAATTCAGGGTTAGGGTACAAGAAACTCGGCAAAAAATAGCCTAAACATAGCCCAAACTATCGGGTTTTTTCATGATGCATATGCTCTAATTAAGCGCGAAACACGCCGTAAAACTATTAAGACCAAGGAGTGACATTGCCATATACTACAATTACACTCCAACATACCCTAGGAGCATGCTTGGCAAATTTCGTAACATTTCGCAGAAAACCAAAAATTGACCCAAAAAGCCGGTTTTTGTGGAGTAATAACCCACGCAAAAACCTCGTTTCGGGCCACGAAATGAAATTGGACGAAAATTGGCATGAGCCACCCTAGACACATATAATAAAGTATGGATCAAGAAACTCGGCTAAAAGAAGCCTAGACATAGCCAAAACCATTAGGTTTATCCATGATGCACATGCTCGAATTATGCGTGAAACACACTGTATTTCTATCAAGACGAAGGAGTTGCACTGTCATATGCTACAATTACACTCCAATAGACCTTAGGAGCATGCTTCGCAAATTACGTAATATTTTTCGGAAAATCAAAAATCGACCCAAAAAGCCGGCTTTTATAGACTATCTCCAAGCAAAAATTGTTTTTATTTTAGGTCAACCGGAGCATGGGAGTTTTATTACATTATATCAATACCCGCGAAAGCTAAGGTAGCTGGTGGGAAGTCTGGCAATGAAATGAGCAACCGAATTACCCACCCTCTTTACATGAGACCAATAAATCATACCAAAAAAAAAAAACATGAGACCAAAAAATGGAGGCAAATCTCTTGCTTAATTAAGTCAATGACGTCTTCTATGATGAAACCATATGCAGCCTCTCGACCTTCAAAAAAGTTACCGGTATTCCTTCTTAAGTTTAGAGCATCACTTTCGAGAGTCACATTCTTGTAGTTTGAGAAGTACTCGTAATTATCAAATTATATTGTGAGCAATTTTGTGTTAAAATTAGCATCTCTTCTACCTACAATAACTTTCCCTATATTTAAACGCTAACGTAATATGTCTAACATTTAATTTTCTTTTTGTATCAAAAAAACATTTTATTTTCTTTCATTTACCACTTACGATTCAGAAAGATTATGGTGTCTAAACTTCCATATACATACAGAAAAGATTTCTTGATCAACAGGGACAAGAAGTCAAGAACAGTGATATAATCCATTCCTAATAACCTGCTAACTTACCTTAAGTCAGACTAATTGACAATATATCCATGTATGCAGACTTTCCTTAAAAACCAAGAAAGTGTGAGAGAATATAAGTTGTGAAGATCGTTTCCATATTCATGTACTCTTACTATATAGACATGCAAGGATTTCCCACAACTTACAAAGAAGAATGTAAGCAGGCTGAAGTAGAAGAAGAAGATAATAACTTAGCTAACAATAAATATGGCGAGTTTCTCTAGTAGTAAGCTACTATGTGGAGGCTACATTTGTGGGATGAATGAAGAAGAAACTGATGAAGATGCATCAAGCCATGGTGGACATGGTTTTGATCTAACGTCCGAAATTTTGCCATCACTTGGAGCAATAAGTCATGGTCGAGTGCGACTCAGAACATATGCTATTTACCCTTTTGATCGTCGCTATAGGTGAATCTTCTTATTGGTATTGCTATAATGATTGAAAGTTGTATAATGTATGCATGTTCTGCTTGTAGCTAGGGAGGGTAAAAGTACTTGTATAATGTATGCATGTTCTGCTTGTAGGGAGGGTAAAAGTTTAACAAATCTGCATGTTGTTCTTTAGTTACTTAATTGAATTAGTAAGTTTGGAATTTACATTGCGCACTTGCTTTTGGTGGATCTATGGATACATGCAAGTTTTCTAGTGTTAGTGAAGTCATAGTGTAAAATTTGCCGCATGGGCGGAGCCAGTTAAATTCGACTAAGTATAGTGAAACATAATGTTATCCTAATACACTTCTTTTATTTGTAATGGAGTTTAAAACTATAGGAGGGGCTCAACTAACAAAATATTTTTATTTTTTTTGGGTTAAAAGTGGGAGCCCACGAGCTAAACAAAATACTAATCGAATTCACTTGCTTAAAGTTGTTACAATTGACTCACCCCCCAAAAAATATTTTGTTACGATTAATGAGTTCACAGTGTCACTCAAGCTTTATTAAGGTTTTTTGTTCCTAACTCAAGCATCAATGCATCATAGTATAGTAATACTCTGTACATGCTTAGGTCTAATGATGGAGAGTTCAAATTGTCTTTGGTTATCTCCGTCCGAATCCTCATATGTGAATGTGATATCCCTTTCTTGAAAGACTTGGGAGAAAATCACGTATATGTATAAAGATTGAATGATGATATTGACACTCGAAATTACTATGGTAATTACTACCTTATTCAGAGTAATTTTAAGCTATAATTCATGCTTTTATTTCTTCTTTCAGCACAAGATTGATCATTTTCACGAGCTTAACTGATTGTGGTTAATGCAGAGTTTGGGAATTGTTTCTCGTCATTCTAGTCTTCTACACTGCATGGGTTTCTCCATTTGAGTTCGGGTTTTTCAATGGACCAAAAATGCCGATCTCCATGATCGACAATGTGGTGAACGGATTTTTTGCCGTAGACATCATTCTTTGCTTCTTTTTCGTGGCATACCTCGATAGAAAAACGTATCTTTTGGTTGATGAACCAAAAAAGATTGCGAGGAAGTATGCTTTAAGCTTTAAGATGGTTTTTGATGTGCTCTCCGTGATCCCCTCTGAAGTTTTTATGAAGATTTTCCCTGCATCTAAACAAGCTTATGGCCTGTTTAACATATTTCGACTATGGCGTCTGCGGAAAGTAAATAGCCTCTTCTCCAGGTATAAACTCTTGTGTCTGCGCGCATAACTTGGTTTTGTAGAGGTTGAATTATCCACCTTGGGCTCACCTCACCTATCATAAATTCTTAACAGGATGGAGAAAGATAAGAAGCTTAACTACTTTTGGGTCCGATGCATAAAACTTATATTTGTAAGTATTTAGACATTCAATTCATATAAAGGTTTTGATTTAATCATTGTCTTAAGTTGTTTTCGTCGTTGTCATTTAGGTTACTCTTTTTGCAATACACTGTGCTGGGTGTTTCTACTATCATATTGCAGCACATTATCGCGATAAGAAAGCTACTTGGATTGGATCAACCATGGAAGATTTTCTTCAGTTGAGTATATGGACTCGGTATGTAATGTCTGTTTACTGGGCCATCACCACTCTGTCGACTGTTGGATATGGTGACTTGCATCCTGTGAACAAATACGAGATGCTTTTTGACATTTTCTATATGCTATTCAATCTCGGACTTACTTCATACCTGATTGGCAACATAACCAATTTGGTGGTGCATGGAAGCAGCCGTACTAGAAAATATGTAAGTGCGTCAAAATTATTCAAGTTATTCAAATCCTTTATGTTTCGCTCCAATCTTTTTAGTGTGGTGTGTTGAAGACCAAGCTACGTAAGTTTATATGGCCTTTCACACGACCAAAACCTAGAATAATCAAGGCTACATAGCATCGATAACTTGATTCATTTATCAAAGTTGTCCAATTAAATAATCCACAAGCTTCTCTAGTGTGAAGTTGTAGATATATTTATATGCAAAGCTCAATACAGTTACTGCTCATTTTCCATGTTTGCTTCGTTGAAATTTAGTAATTTACCTATATTGCATCGCAGAGGGATAGTGTTCAAGCAGCTTCTGGTTTTGCACAAAGGCATCGATTGCCTGTCCGTTTGCAAGAGCAGATGCTTGCACATATCTGTTTAAAGTACAGAACAGATTCTGAGGGGCTCCAGCAGCAAGAGATTTTTGATTCCTTACCTAAAGCCATTCGATCGAGCATTTCAGTTCATCTTTTCTACTCGCTTGTAGATAATGTGTACTTGTTCCGCAGTGTGTCCAAGGACCTCCTCTTTCAACTGGTAGCCTAGCAAACTGACTGACTCGATGCTCAAATTTCTTACTAATTTGGTGTCTGTACTCTGTTGTAAGTTATTGACTTCATTCTTTTCATGTGTTTCATGGGAAGGTGTCGGAGATGAAAGCCGAGTACCTTTCACCCAACGAGGATGTCATTCTGCAGAATGAAGCACCAACTGAATTCTACATAATTGTCAATGGTTCAGTGGTAATTTGCGTAGCCTGTTTCATAATCTTTCTTTGATCTAAATGCTATAGAATACCTCTAATTGCGTGAACATAACCCAATTTCAGGATCTTCTTCAGTCCAAAAATGGAGCTGAACAGGCAAGTCATTCACTATTATACTACTGTGTATGAAAAATATACTCCTTGGAAGAAATATGGAGATTTCTTAACTAAGCATTGTATTGCAGGTAGTTGGGGAGGCTAGAAAGGGCGATATCTTTGGAGAAATTTCTGTTCTTTGTTATAAGCCTCAGCTATTCACTGTCCGAACCAGACGGCTTTGTCAACTGCTGCGGATCAATCGCACAACATTCTTGAACATTGTCCAGGCTAATGTAGGAGATGGGAATATAATCATGAACAACCTTCTTCAGGTTGGTGTGACAGATTATGTCTATCCAGAAACGGTCTTGTTTGAGTCTTGGTGACAAATTTAGAAGTAAAGCAAATAAATATGACAGAAGCATCATGATACAGGAAGCTAACATTGTAAATTTTTCTTGAGCAGCATCTAAAAGACCAAGAGAATGAAATCATGAAGGAGAGTTTGGTGGGGATAGAGCACATGATAGGTCGTGGTAGGCTCGATTTACCGCTTAGTTTATGTTTTGCTGCTGTAAGAAGTGATGACAAGTTAATGCTTCAGCTGTTGAAACGAGGACTTGATCCTAATGAATCAGAAGACAGCGGGAGGACAGCCCTTGTATGTTACATATATTCCACTACTTTGATTCCATGGTTGTGTTCCTTTCTCAGCTTCTAATCAATCGTCTATTGCTGAATTACTCAAATTGCAGCACATTGCGGCATCAAATGGAAGTGAAAAGTGTCTGCATCTTCTTCTAGACTATGGTGCTGATCCTAATTGCAAAGGTATGTCAATAAACCAATTACTCTCTATAGCGAAGGGCCTTTGTGGGTTCCTTGCGCTCTAAAGCTCAATTCTTATATGCGTGTTATCTTACAACTATTCTTGTTTTCTTGCTAAATACAGATCAGGAAGGAAGGACACCATTATGGGAGGCGATGCAAGGCAGTCATGAAGAAGTGGTGAAATTGCTGCGAGAGCATAATGCCAATATCCGCGCTGGCGATGTAGGTCAGTATGCTTGCATTGCTGCTGAGCAAAACAACATAGACCTCCTCAAAAAGATTGTCCAATTTGGTGGCAATGTCACCCTCCCCGCAGTGACCTTAACTGTCCTTCCTAGGGACGAACTTGGAGCCCCCAAATTCAATGGGGGCACAGCCCTTCACGTCGCAGTTGGTAAAGGAAACATGGAAATAGTTGAGTACCTTCTAGACCAAGATGGCGACATTGATAGACCCGACATTCAGGGGTGGACACCACGGGATATCGCTGAGCAACAAGCCCAAGGTAACATAACTGCTCTTTTCCAATCTAAGCTTGGACACAAGACTCGATCAATGGTCACAATTCCAGAGGATCAGCATAACAAAGTACAGTTCCGAAGACGGTCTACTAGTGACCCCTGTCATCTCGCCCAACAATACTTGCGCTTATATGGGGATGAATCTGTAGGATCACAAATGAGATTAAGGAGGAAGGCTAATGACTTTCGCAACTCGATCTTCGGTGTAATATCGGCTGCTCAGAATGGGCAGAGTGATCCATTTCCTACTATTGATAAGATAAATGTTGGTAGACAGAATGGAAGTGCTAGAGTGACCATTAGCTACACTGAAGAGGGAGTAGTACATAAAAAGGTTGTCGCACTACCAAACAGCTTTAAGGAGCTACTAGATATTGGTGCTAAAAAGTTTGGCTTCGTAACCTCTAGGATACAAACTGAATGCGGTGCTGAAATTGAGGAAATTGAGGTGATTAGAGATGGTGATCATGTTGTTTTTATCAAGGATAACAAGATCGAAACAACCAGCGAGTTCTAGTCTTTGCAATACAAACTGATGCCGCAACACAAGGGCAATTTTTCCTAGGCAAGTCTTAGTCTATGGCATTCCACTTACTATATGACATTCCACAATTTGCGCTGAGGCCATAGCCATGACTGTTGTGATCAGGCCAATATCGATTCTCATGTGCACGCAGTTCAGAAAGCGTTCCTGCGTGTCTTAGCTTCTTCATTATTCTGACTGAAAGCAAATTTCATATTCAGCTAAGTCTTCAGTTTGGGCTATTGTCACCGCAAAATGTACAAATTACAACAATGTTCAGCGTAAATGCTATGTGTAATCATCATCGGTACCTGAACTTTGTTCAGTTCGTTGTTTTTGCGTTTGATAAGCGTTTGCTTAAAGTTCTAACACACTTGAGGAGTTTATAATTGTTCCATGTGTCATTCCTTCCGGATTACTAGCTAGGAAGAGCATAAACCCCTAGATGATAATCATTTTTGGCGTACAAGAGAATTACATGCGCTATGTTCTTTTAGTTAATTAGACAAATTTGACCAGGCTATTGTGTGCATTTGGGCTGTCCCAGCCAGCTTCGACGTAGCTCATTCCACAATGTACACTTTTGTATGAACGTGGGGAAGCTGGTATCGAGTTTTGTTTTTGTACGGTATAGCTAGTCTTGGTTTCTCAAAAGTCGGATAGTACAAGTCGAAGTTCATTTTCGAATATTCTACAGGAAAGAGAGTATTATTTGGTCACACCACGAATAAACAAAATGTTTGATTGGCCTTTGTCAAAAAAGGAAAAACAAAAACAAAATGTGATCATTATTCATCATTACCCAAAGGTCTATAAAGAAGTTTGCGCTCAAACGGGATAGAGGGATCGGGTGTACACAACCTTACTATTTCAATAACACAAAAAGATTGCTTTTAAATGACCCTTAAATTGACGTAAACCAACTACTCCATATATGTTACTTTACAATAAAAAGAAGCGCAAAGGGTTATATGTACAAATAGATTATATATCATGAAAATGATATTTGTACGCTTATTAGGTTGACAATGTACTATGAGTATGAGACCTCTTTGTTTTTTTAACACGTTTAAACATACATTCCAACAAAGCAACATACAATCAAAGTATGAGAGTACATGTCAAATTTGAGCTTGATAGTTGTGTAATTAGACAAAATAAAATGACAAGAAAATTATCCTAGTTCAATTCAATGAAACTTCTGAATGTGAGAGCCGCGCTCAGGTGGTGGAGCAATGTATGTCCTTGAGAGCGACTATTGATAAATGGTCCAAATGGACATACCGTATACGTCCTCACATGGGCATTCAGATGATCCTTCCGAATAATTCTTTGCCCATTCAAAATCGTGACTACCATATGCTTACTTCTATCCCCATTGCATGGCTTGTCAGTGAAAATTTATCTTTACATGGAATATATTGTACTTCGTATATGTTACACCTCAACCATAACATCTTTTTTTTTTTTTGGTACAATCAACCATAACATCTTTAAGCATATTTACCACCCTTTTACTTTGGCCAACATCAATCATTTCCAAAAGGTTTTTCACAATGTAAACATGTTAGGCTCCACCTTCCTATTTGGTGTAACGTCACTAAACTTGGTCTATCATTGTACGATTAGTTTCATTTGTTTTTTGTTTTTGGTGCTAATGAGGGACAAAGCCCGAAAACAACAATAAAACTAAGATGACACTAAACGGACTTTAGCAACCCCAACAATGTCTTCGTGGATGATAGTAGCTAGTTGTGAAGGAATAGACTCGAACACAACCATCTTGCTTGTTTGGTGCACCCCTTGTTTAGCCAACTAATATGCGCCACAATTGGCTTTACAAAAGGTATGACTAACATGCACACTCTAGTTCTCTCTCTGAACCAAAGCTCTATGGTAATCAATAACATGTTTATTTGGACCTATGTCCCTTCATCACTCTGCATAAGCTTTACGCAACTTTCATTATCCAGGTAAACCATCACTTGGCGAAAACCTAGCTCATGTGTGTATAGTGTAGAAACCATACTTCATAAATTAACATAACAGTTTAATTTGCACCAAAACAAAAAATTATCATAACAGATCTGTAGCCATTGTGAAATAAACTTTACTCAACTTTGACTTTCCACCTTGTAATAATTTAGTTATAATAACCATGGATTCTGTTTAGCTATTACGGAGTATTAAAAAAATAGCTAATGATAACACCGTTGCACGTTAGACGTGGCCTTGAGTCAGAAAATCAACACTTCACCCCAAATAAAATGAAATAAATAAAATAGAGCAACAAAAGCGAAAAAAGAAAAATCAACTTACAAAAGGAAAGGGACCAAAGGGTACCCAAAACAAGTACAAAACCGTGGACGACCGAAACTACAAACAGCTTACACCTCAGGGCATTTTCGTCACAAGAAGAAAGTACAACGAGAATACCGGCACCACAAGCAAGCAGTCAACAAAACCGAGTCACAATTCACAAAAAGCGTAAATGAAAAGACAAAACCTTCAACCAAACTAAACACCTTTTCTCTCCTTTTTTTTTTCAAATTATTTTTACAAATATTTTCCTTTTTGTAATAAAGATTATACTCTACACAAGCTCAAGTAGACATTGTCACAACCACGACCTCCATAATAAACCCTCGACACTGCACCCCGTCTCACGGGAACTGATTTTTACACTCCCATAAGTTATTTTTA
>CAAKMY010096147.1:0-25968 GCA_901111285.1 Corrigiola litoralis | reverse complement strand
TCTCCCATGTGAGAGCACATATTTTAGTGTAAATTTTTAATTCCTCTCACACGAGGAGTGTAAAAATCAACCAGGGGAGTGTAAAAATCATTTCCCCCGTCTCACATATATAACACCAAATCAGTTAAGATAGACTAAAAGCTTGAAGCAGTTCAAACACTACCACCATTATATCAACAAAGACACAGTCGCCCTCTTTCTACTTTTTGGAACATTTCACTTTCAAATGTAACCCTTCTTACTCCGACATTAGGAAGTAAACCAATGACCTTCATATAAACGGAAGAACTTAAAATAAAGTGATTTTCAATAATAATGATGATGATATTGATAATAAGTAACCAATTCAAACAAAATACATATCAATATAAATCAGAAAATACATAAAAAGACGAATTTTAATCTAAGACTCGACTATTCATAGTAAAAATAAACAAAATTAATCAATGAATATAACACCTGTAATAAAATAAAATTAGGATTGTCTGATCTAAAAATTCAGGTAGTCTGGGATACACCGTCTAATTTTATTATAAAAGTAGATCAAACCATGCTGACTCTAAAAAAGCAAATAAATCTACAACTCAATTTAGACTTGTGGAAGCTCAAGTAAAATTAGCTTGTAAAATAATTTTGCTAAAAATTAAAGTCTTATACAAAAATTTAAAAGGAAAAATAATGTCATATATATTGTAATATTATAATCTAAAGCCACGTGTACACGATCTTATCCGTTCCCCATTTTCCCTCTATACACTCCTCCTTAAATATAGCACAGAACCCTTTCCCTTCAACTTGACAACACAACTCAAAAAACACAACATAACACAACTCTCAACATATTTTCTTGTAACAAAAATGGCAACCAATATCATCCCACCCACCGCCATCACCATCCGCGCATCCTCCGCCACTCGCAAAACCCCACCCTCCACCACCGCCGGCGGGAAGTGGTGGACCCCGCTCTTCGGGTGGTCAGCGGACGCCGACTACATTGACAACCCCAACAAGCAGGATGTTCCGGTGAAGGAGGAGAATATTCCGGCGAGACCCACCACCAAGTTCTCACCTGGGTGTTTCACCGAAGAGAAGGCCAGGCAGCTGAGGTTGATGACGAAGGATACTGCTGCGTTTCATGATGTTATGTACCATTCTGCCATCGCTTCTCGACTTGCTTCGGACTTTTCGGATCACCAGTGACGTCATTTCTCCGGTTGCCCACGTCATGTTTAGGAGTAGTAGTGTTCATTATGTGATGTAATGATGGTGGTTATGCATTAAGTTTATTTTAGTAAGGCTTAATTGCTACTATTGTTCATGTATGGTGTATTGTATTGGTGATGGGTTTTAGTGATGTGGATGGATAATGATGGGTTTTAATTAGGTGTAATCTTGGATTTTTTGTTTTTAATTAAAATTGTGTACATATGGTCTTCTTTTAATTATTTTTGTGTAATGTTTGATGGTTTTGGTTTTTTTGCTAATCTATTGTTTCAAGATTGTTTTTCTATTTTTAATGCGGATCTTTTGGAAACAACCTCTTTACTAGTTATCCACTTGACTACATTGCTAAATACAGAGTAATTATCAGTACTACTACATTCCTAACCAGTCATCCACATGATTACATTGCTAAGAGGACAAGCAAAAATTCGGATTGTTATAGCTCATCGTAGTCATTTACTATAATTATAATGTTGAGATTCGTTTCTAGGAAGGCGATTGGGGATTCAAACCTATAATTGTCCTTAGACATGTTAAATTGTCAATTATTGGATCAATTTTATTCCTTAGAATCATAACACTTGCTACCAGCTAATACATTCTTAACCTGCCAAGGATAATCTTGCCTGGTGCAACATTTAGTACGTTTTTAACTTGCCTCGACCTTGCACTCAGGGACTTGTTAACTTGCTTTGATCTTGTCTAGAGCGGGATTTATACTATGTTGTTGTTTCTATCGTTGTCTTAGTGATTTTGATGTAAGACTTTTAATGTGAGTGGTTTGCTGAGGTAACGGATTAAATTATATGTTAATCTGTGTTATTGCTATTTTTCCAACTAATGATGCAAGATCCGTTGTTGACGGTGATGTTTAAGTGATTCTTTATTGCTTTTTCCAACTTAGTGGAAGTATAATCAGTTTAACGGTGACATATTGTCAGACATTGACGCTGGAAAGTGGGTGAAAGAGGTCGTATCTTAGATTTTTTTTAGCAAATTTTTTGATCAACGGTGAGGAATCTTTGAGTGGTGGGATTGAGATACTAGATCCGTACAGTTGAGTATGATGTGAATCTAGGAATGCATGCACCTGATTTTTGAGGGTCATATTGTAAATGATTAATAAAGTTGGGAGCGTACAAGAGGCATATTAAAATGATGGGATCTGATCATCTGAGTAGGATAAATAGTAGAATTTTTAAAGAGAATAAGCTCGTAGTGGAAGAATATACTCCAACTTGGTTATTGTTTTGAAGCAATCCTTTTCTCGGTGATACTGGATCCATGACCTCAATCATATAATACCAACAGTTAGGTAGTTCATATTCAAGTTGCAACTTTTTGTGATGTCCTATCCTACTAAGAAGAGAAAGGTGTGCGATTGGTGTCTTCCACTATGGTTGGCACTTGACCACCATGCTTAGTCTTGCTCAGTGTAAGTAGGCAAATTAGTTAACGCCTAACCCTGTCACGCAAAAGAACAAAGAGCTCTTAAATAACGCATACTTGGTTGTCATACTCACACCCATCCACCCTTTAACTTAAAATTAGACGATCTTAGACAAGGCTTTTTATTATTTCTTTCAAAATGATAATAATCATTCAATTGGTAAGAACCGTTAAAGAAACAGCAAATAATACGAGCCCGTATCATAGCCATTGATAAGTAAACAGTAAACCATGGTGCCCGAGTTAGGAGCTATTCTCTTCACCTAAAACAAGCAAAGATAAACTTAACATAATCAAATCGAGTTGAATACATGAAGCAGATGAACTCAACTCAAACGAGCAGAGCTGAAATGGAAAAATGTGTGAAACTGAACTGGACTGAACTACATCGAAATAAGTTGAGCTAAACTAAGCTAAGATAAGGTGCATGAGATTGATTAAACCGAACTTAACTGAGTAGAGAGAGTTAAGCATAAGTGATATTATATGTTACACTAACAGAGCAAGACCTCACTAATCAAACAATTGTAAAATGAAAATGTCGTGTACAAATTTACGTCCCTGGAAACCAAACGATATTTCATATATGGCATATGCCATAAAGTGCAGAAATGAACAAAAATTGTGGAAAATGTCACTTTTCGTATAGATTTAATTCCAAGATGAAACAAACAACTCAAACGACGAAACTCGTAAGAAATCACTCAAAGCTGAGGCCAAATCTGATAGTGAAATGTAAGCCCATTCTAGAAGACGGCCATACTCCTCTGCAATCATCCGAACCAATGAAGCGAGAACATATCATAGCCGTTGATAAGATCATAACAAAATGACTTTTGGCTTTATATTTATAATCAGATACACGTCTAACTGTCTAAGTGATGTTTACCTACCAATTTTTGGAATTTGCAACTTTTGGGGAGCTGAATCTTATAACTTTAAGCAGCTAAATTAGCTTACAAATTGCACTCCACGTTCATACTGGTATCACCGGCCAAAAGGCCCAACACATGTAATATACTCGTCCCTTCAGATGATCAAACGTGTATCCATAAACCATAATCCACACAGATGGCCCCCCTTAGGCCTTAAAAAATTATGTTCACGGGAATAAAGTATACTTAAAATTGCAATTTTCCAACAGAAAAAAAAGTATTGCATTTTTCAGGGTCAACAAAAAAATTGTGGAATCACTCCAAAAAAAAGAAAAAATTATCTTGAAGATCAATGCTGTTAATACAGAAGAAATATGAGACTAAGTCAATATCAAGTCCTGTGTCACAATCTCACAGATTATGTATAGAATGAATTGCGATTTTATAAGCTATTCAAAATTTCCACAAGAATGTCAACATATGCTAAAGTTTTCGTCCTGCGAAAGTGAACTCAAATCTGTGGTTATTAGATTGAAAAATAAAGTGCTAAATTTGCAAGACGAAGTCCTCGATGGATGAGAATGACAAGCGTACCAAGATGCTTTCACAGATCTACAGAATGATGGTATACATCATCATAGTTTCCGGGGAGCAATTGCTGCATCATGAGCTCTACTTACTCTCGACATCATAGAGATCAGACCTGAAAATCTCAATTAAGGAAAAGCTCGAAAGGAGATAATGCAATCATGTAACCAAAGGTAGGTTCTCAGCTTGTATACACAAGAAGTCAGCAACTAAAGCCAGTGATAATACTCCGTTTAAAATGGATGAATATGCAGAAAACAGAGAAACTAAAACCAGTAGTAATACTCCATTTAAAATGGATTAAAATGCAGAAATTGATCTATGAAAAGCAGAGAAAACTCGCCACAATGGCAATCCAGGGCACTGTCAATAATTCAAGAACACAAGAGAACCTGGTTGTGTAGTATAACAATGTATGGTTGCTTTTCTCTACTTTGAATGCATTATGCATTGTACAATAAGAGTTCGTTCTCGTCGCCTTATTTAGATTAAGAGCATATGAATTTCAGATGTCAAAGAAAAGAAAAAAAGAGGACTCTCCAGAAAAGCAACTGACATAAAAATTTAAACATACTTGCTTCCAATATTCACATTTGAGACTGTCTAGATAGGGCGGTCCTCTAGAAACTGGGAGGGGGGAAGAAGAGGCAATCTCTAGGTAGTAATTACTTGTTTTATTTATTTCTGAGTAGATAAAGCAAACTTTTACAGTAGCAAAGACAGTCACAATAACATGTTAGGCTATGATCCTACAATTCTTCATCTTTTGGCACATGACAGCCATAATGATTTCTAAGATTTGGAAAGTCTAGAACTCATGGAGGTCGAGAGCTAACTCACTCCTGTTTTCACATCAAGGAGATGGCAACAGAAAGTACGAAAGATTCAATGATCAAGAAGGCTGGATACGAAGGGAAAATATAAACGATGAGTTGTACTAGAGATAAATTTTTGATACCAATTGTTAAAAGAGGCTACAACACATTTACCAAGATAGGGGCTGCATGTGACATTATGATGGTATGTGGATCACTTGTAACTTTGTTATAGAATTCAGTACAGAACTCGAGATGTATTTTCTGTTACAATCAAATAGAAATCTTAAAAGATCCACCAAGAGAGACGGTAAGCGAACATGAGCACAGAAAAACTTGAAGAAAACAAATATAGCAGCTCCACATGATTTCTTCAAGCATATGTCTATTGCACAAAACATTATACACATTCCATTTGTTGCACCAGTCAACAGTACGTCAAATCCCACTTCAGTGGTACTGCGTGCAAATGTTTGCTGCACATCAAGTTTGCAGCAATGTCTGCCCAAGACATAACATTCAAACATTAAAGAGGTGGAATTTAAACTAAACATCGACCTAAATGAGAGGTTCCCTTTACATAACCTCCCAATGGCACTAAAAAAATGTGCCGCCGCTAACCATTGGCTGCTGCTTGACATCTTAGCACAAGACAAAAAAAAGAAACATCAAATGCGGGTCTCTCCTTACCAGATGACCACAGAACTTAACAGCACTCACAGCAACGCCTTTGACAACCTAATTTACAATCACAAGGTCTAACGACTACGCACTCTAGTCAATTCCTCTAGCTCATTCAATCCATAGTTTTCCGATTACTCATACTTTCCTTAATCTCCAGAGCATGGAGCGGTTTTTCAAGCTAACATCAAACGGAATCTAGAGTAGTGCCCCACATAGTAAAAAAAGCTAATATAACTCAAATCGATCACCGACTACCAAGCAAAGCATCCTGTTCAATAGATTTACCAGATAAATCCATATGAAAATAGTGTAAATGGTGAAGCTCAATTCACCTCGATCGTATAAAATGCAGTCAAATGCATAATTCTTGAAGATGAGAACTTAGGGGGGGGGGGGGGCACCAGATAAGGGCCCTGAGCAAAGTCCCAGCTAGGAGAGCTGTGAACAAATGATTCCTGAAAACAAGTTTCTACCGCAATGACTATTATACTTAAAAAAACTGCAAGAATTAGGTCCACAGTATTTCTTCCCATGAATGTCATCATGGACACAACACTGAATTTGTTCAAGAATTTAAAGCTCATAAGCTATACATGTCAAATCCCACTTATTTTGCTTGGTATTGCAGGACAATGTTATGTCCACAGAAAGTTTGCAACACGAAACGAAACTTGGTACTCCTTACGTCCCAAATTAGTTGGCCACATTTGATTTTAAAGATCAAGCATCACCAACTTTGATCATAAAGTTCTTCAAATATTCAAGAGTAACAAAAAAAAGTATATTTGACTTATTTTACCTAAGAGTTTAATAATATCATCCTTTTTATCGTTGTTACTAATATATAAGATAGAAAAGAATGACATGGTCTGCCATATAAAGTCAAATATGACCAATTAATTTGGGACGGAGAGAGTAACACAAAAGTGTTGGAGCCTACGCTAACTACTAACCAAAGGTAATTGGTCCTCTAGTAGAAGTTTGCGTTTTCTAGTAGAATTTTTTTACACAAAGAAACAAAATAAAATTTACAAGGGAAACTTTGCGAGATACAATCAGCAAGAAAATCAGAAGTGGTTTAACTCCTCTCCCCCCCACCCTGCCACCAAAAAACAAAGAGAAAAAAAGACACAACGGTCCTTAGTCCGTTCCCAATACCTTAAGTTCGTCCATGTTTGGACTCTGCCGATTTAGTAAGATTCTAATAAGAGAAACTTGGGTTTGAACTCAACACTTCAGTCAAATTTCATGTCAAATGAACATAGGGAGGTATAGAATGTTGTGGGGCCCTCTCAATTTTGGAGGCATGCATGCACAAAGTCTTTTTGCTTTTGTAGCGAGATGCTTTCCGAAACAGTGGAGAAAATTTTGGTTAAGCAAAGTCAATCGAAGGGTGCTGCATAGCCGAAAGAATTGGCAATCTCACACGAGGAAGCGATGCAGCTCATTCTCACAATATTATAGCATATCCCACCGTGTGAAATTGCCAAGACTTTGTTGCACCATGCTATCTTTACCATATTTTCCTCCACTATTTCTGAAAACATGTCAACCAAAAAAACTTTGTGCATGCATTTCTCCAAAAATGGAAGGGACCCATAACATTAGCATCAATCATTTGCTACTTTATGATAATAATATAAAAAAAAAAGCGCAAAGCATTATATGAGCCATTCTGATTATCATTTACCGTTCATAAACTCTTAGCTAATCTAACTCTACAATAACAAGGACTACAGAGGAATCTAATCACCCAATTCAGTCGTTCGCAACAAACAATGGAAATAGAAAGCTCAATTTAATTCCATCACAATTTTTTTAAAAAAAACAACTTATTATAAGCTAAATTTACTTAAGCTCCCTATCGGCCCAATTCAAGCTATAGATTTGTATGCCTTTATTGGCCAGCATGGCTCGTCTACTTTTAACACAGTTCATACTACAATACAAGTAAAAAGAAATTTGCAGGGTAAAGCACAATTCAATTCAACCATAAAAAAGCAGGCAAAATGGCATAATTGTGAAACAAAAAAAGGATACACCAAGTAAGCGCCATGAACAAAAGCACCAGCAAGGACGACACCGAACAAACGATCCCTCAACACAGGTTTATGCCGCAGCGATATCCTTACTGCCACACACACACACACATATTAAAGAATGTAAATTAAGCCATCACTTTCTAATTACACAAATTATTAGAAAAGACCAGCGCTTTACAAACTAAATTTTCTAAAACTCTATACAAACCCAAATTGAGTTGTATAAATATATGTCTTAATTACGCGAGCATGGCTTGGTCTACTTTTATAATAAAAGTAAAAGTAGACGTCTCTTCCAAGACTACAAATGACAAATCCATCATAAACAAAAAAGAGAGAAAAGGGTAATTAAAGATTACTGAGAGGAAGGACGGGAGCGTAAATGAGCGGAAGAGCGAGCATGAAGTTAGGGCCTTTCCTCTTCTGCGGCTTCACTACCTCCCTGCATGTAAATTTTAATTACCATGGTTAATAAAAAGATTACCCTGATTAATATAACTTGGGTAGAGAAAATATAAGAGGAATAACTTACTGGTTGAAGGGATCATAGGGGGAAGCCATTGGTGAGATGCGAAGGTGAAAAATGTTAGAAGAGCCAACAACCTTTTAACTGTCCTCCCGCGGGAGTCTTTGTGGACTTTCAATGTTTTAGGTCCTGTTAGTTGCTACCTTTCGCTGCCCAACCCAACATGTTAGTATTACTGTGGGCGCTCCACCTGTTTTATAAACTATATATACTAGCTTGAAAAACCAGTATTATACTCAAAATATGTTTTATCATTGGACAAAATTATTAAAACCAAACAGCAAAATTAAAATTTACTTTCTCCATGTAAAACCCAAATGTCGCAAAATTATTCTCCAATACACCCTAGGAACATGCTTGTTAAATTTCAGGACTTTTTTCAGAAAATCAAAAACCGACTAAAAAAGCCGATTTTTATAGTCTATAACCCACGAAAAAAACTTGTCTCTGCTCCGAAATAGAATCGGACGAAAATCAGCAGAATGCATCCTAGACACGTATATTGAAGAATGGAATAAGAAAATTGCCAAAAAAAAGTAGCTTTAGCATAGCCCAAACCATCGGTTATGTCCATTATACACATGCTCGAATCGAGCTCTAAACACACCGTAAAACTGTTAAAAATGAGGAATGGCACTACCAGATGCTTCAATTACGCTCCAATACACTCTATGAACATGCCTGGTAAATTTCGGTACTTTAACTAGCAAAATCAAAAATCGACTAAAAAAGCCGGTTTTTGTAGACTATATATAACTCACGAAAGATACCTCGTCACGACTCCGAAATTGAATCGGACGAAGATTGACAAAACAAATTCTAGACACATATAATGAAAAATGGATCAAAAAAATTGCCAAAAAGTAGCTTTACTGTAGCCTAAACCATCGGTTTTGTTCATTATTCACATGCTCGAATCGAGTGCTAAACACAACGTAAAACTATCAAGAAGTAGGAATGACACTGCCACATGTTGCAAACATGCTCCAATACACCCTATAAACATGCTAGTTAAATTTTGAGACTTTTTTTCGGAAAATCAAAAAGTGACCCAAAAAGCCGGTTTTTGTGGACTATAACACACGAAAAAACCTCGTCTCGGCTCCGAAATATAATCAAACACAAATTGGCAGGATACATCCTAAACACATATAATGTAGATTGAAACAAGAAAAAGTGTCAAAAGGTAGCTTTGGCGTAGCCCAAAACAATCATTTTTGTCCATTATGCACAATCTCGAATCGAGCCCTATTTAGTAAACACACCGTAAAACTATCAAGAAGGAGGAATGGCATTGTCACATGCTTCAATTATGCTCCAATACACCCTATGAACAAGCTTGTTAATTTTTGGGACTTTTTTCGGAAAATCATAAATAGACTAAAAAAGCCGATTTTTGTAGTCTATAACCCACGAATAACACTCGTCTCGGCTCCGAAATAGAATCGGACGTAAATTAGTAGAATGCATCCTAGACACATATATTGAAGAATGGAATAAGAAAATTGCCAAAAAAGTAGCTTTAGCATTGCCCAAACCATCGGTTTTGTCCATTATACACATGCTCCGATCGAGCGTTAAACACACCATAAAAATGTCAAAAAGCATGAATGGCATTGTCAGATGCTTCAATTATGCTCCAATACATCCTATGAATATGCCTGGTAAATTTCGGGACTTTTATTAAGAAAATCAAAAATCAACCCAAAATGCCGATTTTTGTGGACAATATATAACCCACAAAAGATACCTCGTCTCGGTTCCGAAATTGAATCAGACGAAAATTGGGAAAACGAATTCTAGACACATATAATGAAGAATGGAACAAGAAAATAGCCAAAAAGTAGCTTTACTATAGCCTAAACCATCGATTTTGTCCATATTTCACATGCTCGAATCGAGCGCTAAACACAACGTAAAACTATCAAGAAGAAAGAATGGCATTGCCACATGATTCAATCATGCTCCAATACACCCTATGAACTTACTTGTTAATTTTTGAGACTTTTTTCGGAAAATCAAAAATTGACCCAAAAAGCCAGTTTTTATGGACTATAACACACGAAAATACCTCGTCTCGGCTCCGAAATATAATCGGACAAAAATTAGCAGGATACATCCTAAACACATATAATGTAGATTAGAACAAGAAAAAGTGCCAAAAAGTAGCTTTGACGTAGCCCAAACAATCGTTTTTGTGTATTATGCACATGCTCGAATCGAGCCCTAAACACACTATAAAACTATCAAGAATTAGGAGGAATGGTTGTGCCACATGCTTTAATTATGCTCCAATACACCCTATGAACATGCTTTTTATATTTCGGGACTTTTTTGGGAAAATCAAAAATAGACTAAAAAAGCCGATTTTTGTAGTCTATATAACTCACGAAAAAAACTCGTCCCGACTCCGAAATAGAATCAGACGAAAATTAGCAGAAGGCATCCTAGATACATATATTGAAGAATGGTAAAAAAATTGTCAAAATAGTAGCTTTAGCATAACCCAAACTTATAAGTTTTGTCCATTATACACATGCTCAGATCGAGCGTTAAACACACCGTAAAATTGTCAAAAACTAGGAATGGCATTGTCAGATGTTTCAATTATGCTCCAATACAGCATATGAATATGCCTGGTAAATATTGGGACTTTTACTAGGAAAATCAAAAATCGACCCAAAAAGCCGGTTTTTGTGTACTATATATAACCCACGAAAGATACCTCATCTCGACTCGGAAATTGAATCGGACGAAAATTGGAAAAACGAATTATAGACACATATAAAGAAGAATGGAACAAGAAAATTGCCAAAAAGTAGCTTTACTTTAGCCTAAACCATCGATTTTGTCCATTATTCACATGCTCGAATCGAGCGCTAAACACAACGTAAAACTATCAAGAAGAAAGAATGACATTGTCACATGATTCAATCATGCTCCAATACACCCTATGAACATGCTAGTTAAATTTTGAGACTTTTTTCGGAAAATCCAAAAAGCCGGTTTTTGTGGACTATAACACACGAAAAAACCTCGTCTCGGCTCCGAAATATAATCGGACAAAAATTGGCAGGATACATTCTAAACACATATAATGTAGATTGGAACAAGAAAAAGTGCCAAAAAGTAGTTTTGGCGTAGCCCAAATAATCGTTTTTTGTCCATTTTCACATGCTCGAATCGAGCCCTAAATACACCGTAATGCTCCAATACACCCTATGAACATGCTTGTTAAATTTCGGGACTTTTTTCGGAAAATCATAAATAGACTAAAAAAGCCGACTTTTGTAGTCTATAACCCACGAATAAAACTCGTCTCGGCTCCGAAATAGAATCGGACGTAAATTAGTAGAATGCATCCTAGACACATATATTGAAGAATGGAATAAGAAAATTGCCAAAAAAGTAGCTTTAGCATATCCCAAACCATCGGTTTTGTCCATTATACACATGCTCCGATCGAACGTCAAACACACCATAAAAATGTCAAAAAGCAGGAATGACATTGTCAGATGCTTCAATTATGCTCCAGTACAGCCTATGAATATGCCTGGTAAATTTCGGGTCTTTTATTAAGAAAATCAAAAATCGACCCAAAATGCCGGTTTTTGTGGACAATATATAACCCACGAAAGATACCTCGTCTCGGTTCCAAAATTGAATCGGACGAAAATTGGGAAAACGAATTCTAGACACATATAATGAAGAATGGAACAAGAAAATAGCCAAAAAGTAGCTTTACTGTAGCCTAAACCATTGAATTTGTCCATTATTCACATGCTCGAATCGAGCGCTAAACACAACGTAAAACTATCAAGAAGAAAGAATGACATTGCCACATGATTCAATCATGCTTCAATACACCCTATGAACCTACTTGTTAATTTTTGAGACTTTTTTCGGAAAATCAAAAATTGACCCAAAAAGCCTGTTTTTGTGGTCTATAACCCACGAAAAAAACTCGTCTCGGCTCCGAAATATAATTGGACGAAAATTAGCAGAATGCATCCTAGACACATATATTGAAGACTGGAATAAGAAAATTGCCAAAAAAGGTAGCTTTAGCATAACCCAAACCATCGATTTTGTCCATTATACACATGCTCAAATCGAACGCTAAACACACCGTAAAACTGTTAAAAATGAGTATTGGCATTGTCAGGTGTTTCAATTATACTCCAATATTCCCTATAAACATCGCCACATGCTTCAATGATGCTCCAAGACACCTTATGAACATGCTTGATATATGTCGATACATTTTCTGAAAAATCAAAAATCGACCCAAAACGCCGGTTTGTTACACTGTTGTCAAACTCATGATCACAATCTCTCACAATTATTTTCAAGCTTTTTATTTATTTAAAAAAAAAAAGTTATATGAAATTTGGTGGATACCCAAACCCGCACGGCCCAAGTAAAAGAATTACTCACAATTGACTAACCGCGTTTGTATAACGCGGGAGAGTCTTTTACCGCCCTCCATAAAAACAGAAACATTAGACATATCAACGAATTTAACGTAAGTGCGTGAAACCGAAGCTAAAACTGCTGCAAAATCAAGCCAATATATCTAACCTATATATATACACACGCACACTTACCCTTCTTCACAATTCTCACTTTTCCGCAAATTTTACACCCTCAACAATGGTACCGTATAATCCCTCCCTCTTTTTTTTTTTTTTTGCAATCTTTTATCATAAAAGTAGACGCACCCATACTGTCGCAATAAAGACATATAAACATATAACATGACTTGTTTTATCATAAAAGTAGACGCACCCATACTGTTGCAATAAAGACATATAAACATATAACATGACTTGTTTTATCATAAAAGTAGACGTACCCATACTGTCGCAATAGAGACATATAAATATAAAATAACATGACTTGGACTTGAACGTAGCTTAAGTTGAGTTCGCTTACAATGACGGTCTTTTCTAGGAATTTAAGAATAACTTATTATTTTTTTTTCATGATGACTAATTTATTTTTGTTATTGTTAGGCATTGCCGAATATGCAGACAGTTGATTACGCTAGCTTCAAGCTTGTCATCGTCGGCGATGGCGGCACTGGTATAACTACTACTACATTGTTGCATCACAATTTTCCTACTTGTTTGTTACACTATGGAATTATATTGTTACTTGTTTAATGTGTGTGTTGATCGTCGTGTATTAATCGAGTACGTATTATTTTGCTAGGTTTTTGTGATCGTTGTATAATTTCGGGATTTTATACGAGTAATGACTTAATTGAGACTGTTGTATGCTAAATTTCAATAATGTACGTGTTTTGTGCTAAATGATTTTTGTTGTTACATGTTTTTACGTCTGTTTATATGATTTCGAAGTTTTATGCGAGTAGTTACTTAATTAAGACTATTGTGTGTTGAATTTCACGAATGTACATGTTTTCTGCTAAGTGATTGTTGTTGAAGTTTTATTGCGCGTAATATGTTGAATTTTACTAGTTAATGTGCATGTTGTGCTATATCATAGTTATTGTTACATGATTTTCGTCTTTTTATATGATTCCGAAATTTTATGCGTGTAGCAACTTAATTCAGACCCTGATATGTTGAATTTCACTAATGTATGTGTTGTGCTAAATGTCTTTTATATTCTTACATGTGTTTACGTCAATGTGAATTTTTTGTTTAAGGAAACTCTAGGAGTTTAGAATTGTCATGATTTCGTGGTTGTTTTCGTCGTATGCATGTTCAAAAACAATTTTTAGTTCTGAATAATTAAGTGCGTCAACATTGTAATTTTGTAGCGAAAATTTGTAGTTCAATGTTGTAAAAGAAAATTGTCACCTGGATGATTGGAAATTCAATTATGATCAATTATGCAAAGAAGTGAATTTATGAGACAAAATCGTCGAATTAGAGAAGGAATTGTGTCTTGTATAGGTCGTGTATAAATTTACTGAATCGAGTCTTGTTATGGTAACTGATTTAATGTAATTTGGATGTGAATTTTGTTTTTAACAAAATTGTTAGGTATTTGTGTGTTGCGAGAATTTAACATGGAATGTGTGTGATTACTATGATTGTAGGACAAGTTTGTGTTTTTCACAGGCTTCTCTATGTTTCTGTTGCTCAAATTGATGATTGCTAAGCGTGTTAGCCTAAATACGATAGCCTAGTGATGCGAATGTTCATAGAATGGAAGGTGTATGTGCTAGGTATTTTTATGTTCCCGAGTGTACATGAAAGGCGTTTAAGGGTGTGTAATTAGTATGATTGCAAGTTAAAGTCTGTGTTTAGTAAAGCCTTGTCTATGTTTCTGTTGCTCAAGCTGATAATTATTGCCTCAGCCGAAATACATTAGCCTAGTAATGCGATTGTTTATGGAATGACCACATTATCACAGCCTTGTCTATGTTCTTTTCTGTAGACTCAATCACATATATGACTACTGTAATGCTCAACTAGTGCTTATTCTCGCGAGTATGGTTGTGTTGTATTGTTGATTATTATTTGACTTAACATTCAACAATGATGCAGGGAAAACAACCTTTGTGAAGAGGCATCTCACTGGCGAGTTTGAGAAGAAATATGAACGTAAGGCTATTGATCTTTCTTCCTTGTGGATGCTATTTTTCGAGATGTTTTAGCAATTTGGCATAAATAACATTGTTCATTGTGTCACTTTCTCCAGCGACAATTGGTGTGGAGGTTCATCCATTGGACTTCACTACAAATTGTGGGAAGATCAGGTTCTACTGTTGGGATACTGCTGGACAGGAGAAATTTGGGGGTCTTAGAGATGGTTACTAGTAAGTACTGATTCACCTTTATGAGTTTGCTTGATTCATTTAACAGCGGAACTTTAGTGTTACTTATGCTCCATGGTTCTTCCTATTTTGTTTCATTACATGTGCACTAAAGTCGCAAATCCTCTGAAAGAAAGGATGCAGGGGAAGTTCCGGTAGAAATTAATGTATATCGAGGCATTTAGCTGGTTCTGTTGTTAAACCGTTACTATGAAGGCTTAATCATATGACAAGTTGTGTCTTCTCCTTTTTAAAATCACCCTTTAAGTGTCAGGCCCCTTTATTTCTGAATACTCTCTTGTTCTGATGCTTTGGAATTAATGCGCCTTCTTACGATGCTTTCGATCTGCCATCATGTCCTATACAAGTTTCTGCAGAGACAATAACATACCTGTTTGTTCTGCAACCTGCATTAAGTTGATCGATGTTGGCTGATACCTACTGTATGCGTCTGTTACTATTAGATTATGTGTGTCAAATCTGATCTATCAGAGTTCTGGTTAGTGGTTACTGTTAAATGAGACGTGAACAGCTTTGGATTCTCTTCTATGGTGATAACATCATGTTTTCTCTTTGACCGTCTAACACCCTGCATGCATAACCACAGAGCAGTTTAGGTTCAGCTCAGCAATCACACAAGTTTTCGACTTTTCGAACTAGTATTCACCCAAGACAGATATACTAGTTTACCCCCAAGACAGACAGAATTAGATTGCTTTTAGATGATTCGAGATTAAGAAAGTAGCACCACTTCTATGAGAACAATAATACAATAGCATGAATCTGATGATGCAACATATAATGTCCTTGGTTGTCCCTGGTATTCTGTGTTTTCTGCCCAATTCCACATTTTCAATATTTTTCTGATCATATTTTGACTTTGATTATTGGTGCAGTATTCATGGTCAGTGTGCTATCATAATGTTCGATGTCACAGCCAGGCTGACATACAAGAATGTTCCAAATTGGCACCGTGATCTCTCTCGGTTTGTCACTGACTCTTGGACTCATTTGTTTTGCCATTGAATGAATTCCTTGTAAATTGTAACTGTAACCTCAAGTATCTTATTAAATTTGCACTTGTGTCCATGCAGTGTCTGTGAAAATATCCCCATTGTTCTGTGCGGAAACAAAGTTGATGTGAAGAATAGGCAAGTGAAGCCGAAACAGGTCACTTTCCACAGGAAGAAGAATTTGCAGTACTATGAGATATCTGCAAAGAGCAACTACAACTATGAGAAGCCTTTCTTGTACCTTGCCAGGAAGCTTACAGGGTAATTTGCTTACCACTCAACTATTATTTAGCTGCAGGGATGTTGTTTTAGACTTTATATATTTTGAAGCTGGATTCATGACCTAACTTAATGACGCTTTTGGTTGTCGCAGAAACCCTAATCTGACTTTCAAACCCGAGCATGCTCTACTGCCACCTGAAGTACATATCGACTTGGCAGTGCAACAACAGTGAGTATTTTGACATTTTTCGTAGTTTTATGTTTACTATATATTTCAGTTCTTAATCACTATGTTTTTTCTGTTATTTGGTGTCTGGCAGTCAGCATATCAATTCTAGTTGTCAAGGAATTTGCTTAATGTCTTCCAAATTTTAAATCTTCTTCAGAAGTGTCTTTTGCACTATCAGCTAGTCTTAGTTTGTATATGTATGTGTCTTATGAAGCAAAATACCAAGAGACACCGCAGTGTTATGTTGTGATTGATCTTGTAAAAGTCCAAGTCCTAGTCTGCAATGTGCCATTTTCATTTTATTGTTCTGCAATATGCCATCTTCGAGTCATTATTCTGCAATGTGGCATCTTCGTGACATAAAATTTCGAAGATGTTTTAGTTTAATTGATCAAATAGCTACTCCGTATTAAATAGTTTCTCATATTCTCCTGTTTTATCTTGTGTGTCTCAGCTATGAACAGGAAATTCAACAAGCAGCTATGCAGCCCTTGCCTGATGACGATGATGCTATCTTCGATTAAGCGGCTTGCAGATTCTCTTTTTAGGCCGTGTTTTTGCATTATCCTCCAAACTTTTGTTAGACTGTCATTAGAATAGCTTAGTTTTGTGGTGAACTCGTTGAAGAACACTCATCCTTGTTCCTCAATGTAGATGTGTAGGCAGTTAGTCTGAGCTACCTAAATGTTCTTTCGACTAGCTGGAATTTTTACTATGGTATATAGATGATGAAAAAGAAGTTAAGAATTAAAATTTATTCTCTGGTGATGGTACGTGAGCCACATATGCAAAGTCCTTAAATCTAGAATTTTTTTCACAATGTTTGTTGCATTTATGTTTTTATAGCTTGAAGCATTGTGCTTGTGTCATCTTCTAGCCCTTCTATCTCTTCAGTCTCACTCCGTAAGATACTTAGAGGGATTCCTCAAGGCTTACTTCAACTTAATTTATGATCACGTGTAATTTTCAGTTATAATTACGCAAATTTTTTTAATCATCTATGGCTTAAGAATGACTTTTACCAGCATTTTACTGCGGTGGAAGCTGGTTTCTCTTTTTCAAACGTGGTTTGATTGTCAATTTGTCATACATATTGCAAAAAGAACAAAAGAACCCTTATTAATACAAAAAGACAAAAAGTACTAGCTTTGGGCCACCAAACCAAATACGCGTGCTCCATGCAGCCAACTAACATTTGTAAAGCTAAGTAGAGCCCAAGTGCCTTTAGTACAGTCCCTTTCATTATAGCCATCTCAAATAGGCCCCCAGTTCTGTTCAGTTTTGGGAGAAAATCCAATCTGCCTTGCTCATGAGTCATCGACATCATCCCAACTGAAGCACAACATGGCTGGCCTTAAGCCTTTAACACCGCATATTATCCAATTATGTCTTTTGCATGGGCTTCAGGGCACTGAGTGGCCCTGTTACTGTAGGAACTCTTTGTCTAAGTCTAAAACAAGGACATTTCGTTGATATGCTTGTGTTTTGTTGGCTGAAGGGTCGGACCAAACTCATGGTGAAGGGAGCATAAACCCAACACACAATTGACAGGACTAATAAAAATGATTTGACTAAACAATCCTTGTATAGTTTTTTTCTTTTTTTTTTTTGGACATTGGTCGAAATAAAATCCTTGTATGATTGTATGCTATGCAATTCCCAAGTATCAAGTGGGTTTTCAAGTAATTGACCGTGTAACTAGCTTTCCAAATTGAGGGAGGTGTTTTGATTTCAGTTTTGTTTTGACCATTGTTAAAAAAAAGTCCCTGGGTCGGATATTTATGTAGACAAGATCCATTTTAAAATTAAAAAAAAAAACACAAAGTACCAGACACTTGGTACGTTTAAAGTTGTTGATGTTAACAAAAGAGAAACATAAGCAAATCGAATTTAGGTGACATTCCATCCAAGACATTTGGGTTCAATTCACAATATGAGCAGAATTGAGGGGATTGCGCCCTTATCTTCGATCTCTCTAACCGCCCTCTCCCCTCATACTTCTTACCAAAAAAAAAAAAGTATCAAACGTAATGGATGTTTGTACTTGGTAGTCCCAATTAGTCGTCTAAGCTTGCGTATACGAGAGTACATTTTCAATGAGCTTTCTTGCATGGAGAGCGCAAGAAGACATTTATTAAGTGTCTATAGACATTCCCCACTAAATATTGAATTCGCACTCCAGTCAATAGTTATGGTAAGCGCTCAGCCGCTCACCATCATCACCCATTGTTTTCAACAGTAATAGATTTTTGATTCCAAATGAAGTGTATCGCTTGCATATTTGATGAGCAATTCAGAGGTCAGAATAATAAATTGAGAGAATACATTATCTTCTAGGCATGACGCCATGACGCTACTATTATGAAGTACACTGTACTCAAAACTTCAAAAGCGTCATAGATAGAATGACACATTAGCTTATAGTACGGTCTAGCTTAGACTAGCTGGTGAGCTAAAGCCTAAAGGGTTAAACATTTGCGACTTTTCATAAGTCAGAGCATCCATTGCTATCAACTTCAAAATTGAAAGGGACTTTCTTAACTTTTATTCAATGTCCCGAGCTAGCTACACAATTTTTGTAGAGTGGTCTTCTATAGTTTCTACGAGTCTTCGACCCCTTTGCAATTTTACGAGCTACACATTTTTGGTGGAGTGGTGTGATTATTCGACGTTTCCGTTGACAAACAGTTCAACATTTGTTTGATTATACTTATAGTTAATTAAATTAAAAAGGAGGGTGCAGATAAAAGTGTACATCACATGATTAAGCTAAGATGGGTACATTTCTACAAATAAAAGCAATATATGATGACCACAAAGTCACATGGTCATCTCGTGGCGAAAGGCAAACTTTGGGATGGAGACATCGACTTAGGTTATATAGACCACCTACCTTACGGCTTACGCACACTCTTTGAACGCGGTACTACATAAAAAAGTTAATTCTCTGCATGAAATTAAAGAAGAGAAATTGATAAGGCCATGCATGTATATAATGAAGCCATTTGTCCACCGGCCTAGTGTTTAAAAAACTTTGGAAGTGAAGGATGAGATACTAGGACAGATAAGTTGCAACAATTTGGACCATGTGCTAATGAAGGAGAATGCATTTTAGTACTAATGTATAGAGGATGGAAGCAGCTGTCGTAGTCCATTGCCAATATGGATGGCATGGCATTGATGGTGGTGGTACTGTGGTAGGGGAATAGGGTAACCTGAATTTATTGCATTTGAAACTACCAACATTCAAGTTTCAAATCGTTATCCCCCTCTCTAGCCCACCAAAACATTGGCCTTCTTTCCTCATTGATTGCCCATGACTTGTGGAGATGATATGATATTGATGTGGCATTCCTTTTTCAATTTACAATCTCTCCTTTAATGGGAAAATTAGTTAGTTATTGATATGAGTAAGTTTCGCTTATCATTGCTAGTTCATAATAATTTCAGTGGTTCAATGTATGAAAGTTATCTTGCTTTAAATAATCAACAAGCAAGTAGGTTATACTTGACAACGAAATTTATGATTAGAGATATCAGCTGTACTTTAGTTGATAGGGTCTTTGATTGCTATTTGTGGCTTTCTTTAAACCAAAAACAAAATATATTATTACACTAAAAAGTATCATTGCAAATATAAATCTTTTTAGATGCGGCCGGATGTCAGTTAGGTAAGTTCGTTGGTAAAGTTTATGAGGGGATGTGCCAGATATTAATAAGGTTTAACATTTATCTATATCATTGCTTTGTGGCTCCCTTTAAGACATAAGGTTCAAAGGTAAAGTGGTGAAATACGGGGTGAGATTCAAATCCCTACCACCAACTCAAGGGAGTAACTTTAAAGTAGCATGAACTAATTGAATTCTCTTTCTCATTTTCCCTATCTAATGTGATTGAAGTATGATTATCCCTTTTCGAAAATACTTCACATAATATGAAAATGCAATATCTCATAACCACATGACGTATTTATTTTGACAACTAAAATGAGTTTATGTAATGTAGATTACCGTAACATGTATTCGGACTAGTTGAGATATTTAGAGATCATACATATCAAATCTTCAATCATATGAGGTTCATTCTTACACGTGGTTTAATATGCTCCTATTATATATGAGATTTTACTAAATACTTACTTGGTGAACTGAGTTAGGTAACATATGCTAACAAATGACACTCGAATTCGGATCTTTTATAATTTATTTATCATAGAGTTAATTGGAAAATATTATCATAAATAATACCATAAAAATATAAGAATGCATATCAATATCGCCCCAAAAAGAGGTGTAAATAAAACTATTATTATTATGCAGATAAACTCTATATAAAATAGTTAAATTCCATCTCTAAAGAATCTCTAGACATCAAACTCATAGTAATAGACTAATAGTAGTAGGATGATGAGGAGTACTTGCCAATTAGAGTAAGACACTAAACTTGCACATATATGGTTAGGAACTGTACATAACTAAATTATTCCAGATGATCACTATCTCTAAATAGTATTATTCTACCCATTATACACCCTCCTAATGTCACACACTCACACAGTCACACCCCTTCTCCAATGTCTCCTCGTCGTCCACCAATCTTATCCAAAGGTTACAGCTTTTGGGCTTCTTTTGCTCTTGAAAGGTTACAAAAATATCATTTCGACTATGACAATTCCATGCCATGAAATGCTGACAAAAATTGGTAGGGAATTTTATTTTTATCTTCTCATATATAAACTGTACGTTGGACATGAAAACAGAAAACAGTTAAAGAGTTCTCATATGCGAAGCATGAAGAGCCACCAGTTAATGCATTGCTGGTTGAAAGAAAGCAAGCCAAGCTATTCTAGCTCAGCCATACATCCGACACGATGATGGGTTCCATGATTTGACTGTACCTGCTGCTTTTTTTTCCCCTAACCAAAAAATCGGCAATCGTTTGGTGGCGTAACACTGTGTTGTACAGGTAGTTTGTTGTATATGCCAACAAAATTAGATAAAAACACTACAGATCATATCAGAACTGTAGGACATGACACTGGAAAGCTCACATTTTTTTGTAAAAATAAGATGATACAATGCAGTTCTGATATGTATAGTTCTGATTGAAGATTTTTCTGCATTCGTCTGAGTTAGCTCAATGTTCTTTGTGCCACTTTATCAGCTGCCATAATTTGTTGCTTATTGATCACCTAGATAGCTAGAGACAGAGATGTATAAGATTCTACTTGCATTTGTCCAGCCATGCACAGTGACGTATGTTTGCAATGTCCGCGAGTGCTTTATATTGTGAACTCATGTTCGAACTTCTAAATTTTTTCATTTATAACTTTCATTTGTATTCGAAATATTTGATGATCATCGGTATTGTCACTTGGATGATTATCATCCTAATCTCTAGCTAAAAAGATCCATACAATTGTCTAATCTCGCTTTTAAAGTTAGACATGTTAGATGTTAGACATATTAGAGCGAGGTTAGACAATTGTCCGGAAAAAGATAAAGAGGAGTATGGAGGCACTACAAAGTACAAACGCCTCTTAAAGGGATTCGTATGGGTGGAAACATATTAAACTCTAAAATCATTTGATGATTATCCTATTATATATAGTATGGAGTATGTTGCTTTAGTCCGGCCAATTGGGCACTCAATATTTGTTTTGGGGATAAAAATAAAGGAAAAAAAGGTACTCATCCAAGTTATCATCCAAATTGACTACACACTTGATCACATAAGAAAAGGTTGAGAATTAAATGAGACACCCTCATCTAGAGATTTTTGAGTATCAAATGAGAGAGAAGTAATATGTATGTAGAAGTAGAATATTATATGTTGTAGAAAAAGAACTAGCTCAAGTAGTTAGAGCTATCTTACCCTATTCATGAAATTGAGAGTAATTCTTATTAGCGACTTTATACGTATATTTTAGACAACATATACAAATAAATATTGTATGTCATACAAAAACCGCACATCTTACAAATTTTACATTTAAATCTAACAAAGTATTGTATGAGTTATTGTCATAAACTTATGATAAATGACCTACGAAATTATAGAGGTGTCAGCAAATAGTAACATACATGGATTTCAATATTTTATATATTTCTCATTTCATAAGCCAAAAACAATAATATAATGAATTAATAATTGCAAATGCTAAAGGACCTTCAAACTATATACTGTACGTAGTACGATTTTACCAATTGCTAAGGGTATTTAATAGGAAGACTTGACCTCGTTTCACGAGGATTCTACTCCTAGTACGGAACCTGGCTTTTGTATCTGATAATCTAGTGTCATACTTCACTGCCAGAACACAGTGGTTGTGATCTTTGCAGCTTAAAAGATTTTCAACATCATGTGATTTTTTATTGAGTTTCTATTTTAACTTGATGTCCGCCACAATTAGCATTGACTCATTGTGACATCGATGTCAACTTGTCGTCCCAATTCACACAAATAAATGTGGATTAACTAGCAATTTATAGTCATTTTCATTTGATCCTTGGTCAGCCATTTACCTCTAGTAAAGCACCTGCGACGAAAGGAATTAGTCACTAATTTAAGTGGAGAAAACTTTGATTAAACCAAAAAACAGCCATTTTCATTTTTCACTATAAACAAAAATTATCCCAAAAATTCTTTTAAATGTTATTTTTTCCCCGAGGGGAGGGGTGGGGGGGGGGGTTGACTTTTTAATTTCTATTACTAATAATTTGATACTCCCTCCATCTTCTATTTTGTGCTAGACTCCAATCTTAAGGCCTGATCCCTATATAGTAGGGCACGAGGCTCCATCTTAAAGCCAAGAAAGATTGGAAAGAAGCAATCGTCAACCGAACATATAGTAAAATCTTCAATGATTATTTGAGACATTTCAATCATCATTGTGAATCGCCCATTTTTATTATAGTATGTTTTGATCCATGTTTATCGTTTTAGCGCACTTTTCAAGTTATTTAAATAGTTTCATTTCATATGTTCTTATTTCACCATGAATTTCTTGTAGGGCACTCTATGCAAAATGCCACATTACAAATATATGTTGGTTTCAAAGCTCAAAGAAGTTTTAAAAGACTAAAATTAATACTTTTAAGTCTAACTATTTGTATCATAATGTACAACAAATGCCTAAAGTAGAATTTGTTTACTCTTACTAATTTATTTATTTTAGATTATGGCTTTGGAAAAAGGTTGTAATCAACTTATAAATTATTCAACCCATAACCCAAAAAAAGTGTAATTATGTTATATTGTTTACAATTACGTGCATCACACGGGTCAAAACTAGTATTCATATGAATACTTGTCAGGCCCAGCTTTCCAGGATTGGTCTTTTATTTTCATTTGCTTTAATATCCCCAAAGTGCAACCGTTTGAGTTCAATGTGTAGGATTGCTATGGCCCATTAAGCATAACATGGGTCCATCATGTCTTGGGATTATTAGGACAAGATTAAGAGAAGGTGACCATTCCTGGGCTCCCTCATGTTGGGTGATTGGAATATCGGATCAACCAACGGAATTTCTCATGCGGACATGAAAATATTTATGAAAATATGAAGAAAATTTGCTTTTTCAAATATTATAACTCCAGTTTGTGTAAAATCTACTCCCTATATGATACCATAGGTAAACAAGTCCACGTCCGTTAAACTCTCAGAAAAGCTAGCTAAAAGAGAACTGCAATTGCAATAAATAATTTTAACGTTTATGACAAACTGCATTGTATAAAAATGTGAATATTTTAACTCATACACAGCTTCTATGAGAGCACACTTCTGATGCTTCTACCTTTAATGCTTACTTTTAACATATTTCTTCATTTATTTGAGCTCTTGCGTGAAGCTTGGAGCATCCTTACTAGATATGAAAGAAACGAATAAGTGAGGCAATAATTTTACATTATCAGAATGAGACTGCAACACTTGTTCACCAAATGCAAACCATTTTCTTACACAATGTGTCTACCATATGAAGAGTAATATGAGCTGCAAGCAAGGTAGTAACTACTCCGTAGTAAGTAGTAACGGAGTGCCTAGGCATAAGTGCACAACATAATTCCCAAATAGACCTGCTTAGTTGTGCTTATGGTAGTTTATCTCTGAAATAATGATACGGTGTTATGTTTGTGAGACATATCAGACACAATCTGTACCAGAACTCCAGTTCTCCACAAGGCCTGAACATTGAGACATTTGTAGCTTTCTAGGCTAAAAGATATTTGATGGCTATTATATGATCCACTCCTTGATGATGCATTATATGCACAATATTCAACAATATGAAATTTATATTGACGTAAATGACTATACTTTATATATCCATCAACCATAATCTACATACTATAGTTTACATATTACTTATTATAAAGCTCATAATCATCAATTATAATTATAATATATATTTATATATCCACCAAATAAAGCATATAAATTCAACTATAGTATTACACATATTCCATACAAAGATTGCATGACATAATTTATTTGCGATTTGTGACCTAACAAACATATCAAGTTGAGCTTTTTATTCAAGAAAATTAAGGCTCATTGGCCAAATTACCAAAATTTTACTTCTTACTAACCTTTGATAATAAAAGTAGTATAAGAAATTTATTCTAGCTCTCAATTTTAACAAATCAAAAGTCAACTATATAGTAATGTGGCCTAGTAATTTAAGCGTGTGTGGATAAATAAAAACTACTCCGTGACATTAGAAAGCTTAAGTTCTAGAAAAGTTCTAAATAAAATATTAAGATGTTAACCTAATAGAAATAAACCGTTTTAGTTCCCATGTGCACTTGAATTTAAGAGCAACATTCCAAAATTGCAATCCCTTACAGTTCGGCTTGGGAATAAGGAAGAAGGTAGGAACCGTGGCAGTACCTTCTATGTCTTGTCCTCAATTTTCTTTTCTAATCATGTAGTCCGATATGGAGTATCTTATAAGTATTTAAATATAAATATGTGATCTACAATCCCGATTACTCCTATAAGGCCATAAAGGATGCATTGCTAAATCAGAGTACAATTTCGTACAAAATCGCGTGTTGTACTAATCAGTTGAGTATTAGTTTGGGAAATTACACTCATCAGTAATCACTAGACCCTAATCACTATTTTTATTAGTAATTAATCGAGCTTCCCGTGTGGTATTAATTGTCACACTGTCATGCTCAGTTCGAAAGTATGTGCCAAGCTGCCAAACAATCTTCTGTTAGTGTAGTTTATGATCTTATTTCGAAGTTTGCAATTGTTGTATTATCTGTCAGTATTAATGTAGAGTGTAGACAGAGGCATTGCTTGATATGTTAGCTACCACTTTTTGCATGGATCGTGAGCTGAAAACTATGAGGTACGGCAGAGTGTTCATATAATTATATAGATCCTATATGGTATTTTTGGCTTATAAAATTGCATGTAGGCAAAATTTAGTGGCACTACGAATTAAAAGTGGAAGAAATAAAAAAAAAGAGACAGAAATTTTTAGGAAAATTTAACAAAAAT
>CAAKMY010096092.1:0-31736 GCA_901111285.1 Corrigiola litoralis | reverse complement strand
ATTATACCATACCCAGGGCATGAATCTCTTCGTGCCCCCACATGAATATGTGCAAATTATTAGAAGTGTACGTGCAATTTCGTCAATTTATATGTGCAAATTAGTAATGTGTAAATATTTTATTGCATATGTGCAAAAGCTTTTTTTTTTATTTTACAGAAAAGTTTTGAACTATTTTGGGTTATTTTTTGTGTGCATTTTCCTTAGCTTATATGTGCAAATCGGTAAAAGTGTATGTGCATTTCATTTCAGTTGTATGTACGAATCGTTTGAAGCACGGACACAAAAATGTAGATACCCCCATATCTACGGTATAAGTGTTGCACTCCCTCATTAACTAATTATGCCAATTAGTTTATTTCGGCTAAGTCATAAAAACAAAATTCGACAAACCATATGTAAAGTTTTAAGAGTTTGAAAAGCAAATCGAGATAAAGACGCCACAAAATGATATTTAATTTATGTGTCACTATCTCGAGCTTGGATATTTTAAAGCTAATTCTAGTAAAATGGTATAGCTTGTCGTAAATGGCAGCATAAAAAAAATACTCCAAGCATATATATGTCAAAAACACCCAAAAAGAAAACGTACAAATTAAATTAGTACGTGGTCTCCATGATCAAACTCTAGAGGATCCCAACGCCATTATTACCATAATACAATCCGATAGTGTGTCACCATCCTACATTTTCCCACTACAATAATACACCAACAACCACCACCATACTACTATACTACTCGTAGTTATCCAATCTTGATTCCCTCCTAAAACACCTCAACGACCAACAAACACAACAACCTCAAAGTCTCAAACAACACGTACATCAAACAACACGTACACACCATGCAAAACACCAACATGAACGTACTAAACAACAGATGGTTGGCAACAACAGCAAGCATACTAATCCAAGCCACAACAGGAGGCTCCTACGCATTCAGCATCTACTCCTCTACACTCAAATCCTCCCAACACTACGACCAGTCAACACTAGACACCATTTCAGTGTTCAAGGACATTGGCGCCAACGCTGGGGTCCTCTCTGGCCTCCTCTACGCTGCCGTTGTTTCGCCACGGGGGCGTTACGGGGGCCCCTGGGCGGTGCACGCTGCTGGGGCAGTCCAGTGCTTTGTTGGGTACTTTTGCATGTGGCTTGCGGTCGTGGGAATAATGCCTAAGCCGCCTGTTTTGGTTATGTGTTTGTTTATGTTTGTTGCTGCACATGCGCAGACTTTTTTTAATACGGCTAATGTTGTCACGGGTGTCAGTAATTTCCCTGATTATGGTGGGACCATTGTGGGTATCTTGAAGGTATGTTATGTTAAGTCTTTTCTTTGTTTCTTGTATTTGTTTTAAAGTGAATTATTATGTTGTAGACAATTGTTTTTACCAGCTGAGCTAGTTTGACATCAGTAGCGGAAACGGATAGTTTGGGAGACACCGACGACCCCATATCTTGGGAAAGGGTAGAAAACAATAGTAGTAGAGGATATGAGATAATGAGATATGGAGTGAGATCATGAGATAACTAACTAATCATGATTATTTCCATATCGTATGATCTTACTCCATATCGCATGATCTCATATCCTCTATTAGGTAGAAAAGTTGTAAAAAGTGATAGAAATAGTCCGAAACTATAATATGGCTACCCTAATTATTGCTACAGATATTTACGAGCTGAGCTAGTTGACATCTGAGGCCGATCACGGTAGCCTGTGAGGCACCGACTACCCTAAGTTTTTGGAAAATGGGTAGAAAACAGTAGAAAAGCAGTTGAGAACATTATAAAGTTGTAAAAAATAGTAGAAATGGTCGAAACTATAATATGGCTACCCCAATAATTGTTATATTATAGACGGGTTTTGAGCCCGGGTCTTTGGGATAAATACCTATATCTAGGAGCTGAGCTAGTTGACATCAGTGGCCGATCTGGGGTAGTATGGGAGGTATTGACTACCCCAATTTTCTGGACAATGGTAGAAAACGGTAGAAAAGTAGTAGAAAACAGTATAAAAGTTGTAAGAAATGGTAGAAATAGTCGAAAGTATAATATGGCTACCCCAATTATTGTTATATTATAGACGGGTTTCAAGCCGTGGTCTTTAGTACGAAAACCAATATTTACGAGCTGAGCTAGTTGACATATGAGGCTAGTCAGTGGTCAGGGGTAGCCTAGGATGCACCGGCTACCCCAATTTTTTGATAAATGGGTAGAAAACGGTAGAAAAGTTATAGAAAACAACATGAAAGTTGTAAAGAATGGTACGAAATAGTAGAAAACTATGACATGGCGAGCACAATAATTTGTTGTTAGCTTCGCCACTGGTTGACATACTATAAGATTTTATGTTGGTTTGCGGCCTTACTGAATTTCTGAGTTTATTGGGTTTGGGGTTTAAATAAATGTAGGGACTTTTGGGAATTTAGACACTGGTGACATACTGAGATGATAGCATATCTCGTTTTGTTCTCCTATATTAAGATGGTAGAAAAATGCTTGTTACTTTGTGTTACACTCTTTATGTGTATTAAGATTGTAGGAAAGTGTTCCTTTGTGTTACTCTCTTTGGTAGAAATACACTCTCTAATTGATCTGTTAGTGTCATGTTATAACTTTGAAGGCCGAAAATTTTGTTGACTGAGTTGTGGAAACATGGTTGGTTTTAAAATGTTGAGAAAGGACGCTTTGATGAATATAAGAGCAGGAGATACACTATGACATGTCCGTATCAATTTGTGGCCATTCGCCAGACAGTTATCTGAAGCACCATCTAGCTTCTTGTCCTAAGGGAATAAGGAATTGATTGAAGAAGGTTATGCTTACTGAACAGTTCATTCCAATTCGAATGTAATGAGAGGTTGGCTGGTAATATTGGAGGATACAATTCTTTCTATCGTTTCTCTTGATGATCATTATTCTGAAGCTACTTCTCTTTTGTGATACCGCTTAGGAAAAAGTTGATTGGTCAATCATTGCAGGTAGCTGGACTGAGAATGTGATCGCCTTTCAGGTGGCTGACGCAGTTCAACTCCCCTCCTATAGGCTTTCTTATAAATATCTTGACTACCTAGATTAGTGTGTGGTTTGTTCCTTCATTAGTGCCCTGTGGATTTCTGCCTGCTGAACAGTTTGTGCGGGTTGATCTTGGAGAAATAGGCAAGCTGTGGACGAGCTTCTGAAATGTTGTTATGCTTATCTGATTATTCTTGAAGTGCTTGAAGAGATTAGTTTCTGTTTGCAAATATACATTCTTGTCGACGAATTATTAAGCCTTATAGTGATCGGTTGGTGAATGCTTTAGTGTAGGGAGATTGTGCGGGTTTAATTGGACAAGTTTTGATTATAAATTATTGCAGCAACCCCATCAATATCCTGCAAGAACTCACTAGGGTCTTATGTACAAAACGGCCAGACCTATGAAGGCTTTGTGTTGAAAATGAGTATTTTAGTATGTCTCTAAAAACCACTCACATGAACAGGACTCAAGGGCTCTTCAATTCTCCTCTCTTGTTATTTATTCTTGACTGTGCTTGGTCTTTTACATTTTTACCATCTCAGAAGGACGGAGTTTGTACTCAGAGCTCATGTTTTGTTAGAAGTTATACTGAAGAGATTCACCTGTTCAGAATCTGAGTAAATGGCAGGAAGAACCACAAGAATTCACATAAAAAGTACAGCTACAATATAGTTTAGATGGTGGGGAAGAATAGAGAGCTTGTGTAGACATGCATTTTCCTATGAGCTCATTCCTCTCTCAACCTACTGTTGAGCTCAACATGCTCGTGAAGTTAAAGTGTTCTGTTCAAGTTTTCTTGCTTTTGTCATTACCTTACAAACTTGCTTGTTATTATCTTGCATATGCATATGTCATTGTTAATTTCTCAAGATGTAGATAAGAAACTCTGTGAAAACTCTGTAATATGAAGCTCTTTTTACTGTGTATATACATTCTCCCTCTTTCTTCACCTCCCATGGTGAAAAAAAGGATGCAGACTTATTCAGAAACATGTATCTATTATGCCCATTTCTCGATCTATTTATTTGTCTTTCTGTCTTTCCATGTTTATTAATGTTATGTAATGCTATTATATCCTCATTTTCAGGGGTTTTTAGGACTCAGTGGAGCAATCTTAATCCAGGTTTATCAAGCATTTTTCAAGGGCAACCCAACCACTTTTATTCTTATACTTGCGTTTTTACCTACTGTAGTTTCCATCTTGCTGATGTGTTTAGTGAAAATCTTCCCAGCAAGCAAAGCTACTGACAAGAAGCACCTGAATGGTTTCTCCATAATTGCCCTTGTACTTGCTGCATTTTTAATGTTAATCATCATATTGGAGAACATTTTTGTATTCCCGCAGTGGGCATACATTGTGACGTTTGTGGCCATTTTAATGTTGCTTTCATCACCTCTTAAAATTGCTGTAGAAGCCATTAGAATGGAAAAATCTCAAACGCCACCTGTTGAAAGGGATCCATTAGTATATGGGGTTGATTATAAGGAGCCTGAGAAGTTTGTGGGTGAGGAAAGCAGAGAGTTTGACGAATTGCCCGGTACATCCATTGACAGTCTAACAGCCAGAGAAAATATGAATCTCTTGGAGGCCTTGCGGAGTTTAAACTTTTGGCTGTTGTTTATCGCAATGTCTTGTGGAATGGGTTCAGGGCTTGCCACCATCAACAATATGAGCCAGATAGGTCAATCACTTGGTTATGGCACAGTGAAGATCAATACATTGGTTTCACTATGGTCCATTTGGAATTTTCTTGGCCGATTTGGAGCAGGTTATATTTCTGATATCTTATTGCACCATAATGGATGGCCAAGGCCATTACTGATGGTTATTACTCAAGCAATTATGATTGCAGGACATGCCATTATCGCTTCCGGGTTTTCAGGCAATTTGTACATCGGAACGATAGTTGTAGGGATTTGTTATGGGGCCCAATGGTCTTTGATGCCTACTATTACTTCAGAAATATTTGGGGTCTTGCATATGGGTACCATTTTCAATACCATTGCTATAGCAAGTCCTGTGGGGACTTACATTCTATCTGTTTGGGTAATTGGGCATATATACGACAAAGAAGCAGGGGAAGGTAACACTTGCTTTGGGGTTCACTGCTTCATGGTATCCTTCTTTGTCCTGGCATCTGTTTGCTTTTTGGGGTTTCTTGTTGCCCTGACATTGTTCTTCCGGACAAGGGCATTTTATAAGTCTGTACTGCTAAGACGGTTACGTCACTCTCTGAGGCGGTAGTGACAGTAACAAACAAGGTTGAATAGGACCTGTTCTTCCTGAACCCTTCGGAAAGAAATTTTTTGTGGGGGCTGCTGCGGTCTACTTTTATTTTGTCAGATATGGTCCACTGATCCCTTGATATCATATGGTACAAATCAAGTGTGATAGTTAGGGTAAGTTTTCCACTTATCTTGATAATGAGGAGAGTTTAGAAGTGCGACCTGCTCCTATTTTCTGAATCTCAATGTGATTGATACACCCATTTGTGAGCGATTATATGTTGCAAATCCTTGGTTTTGTAAAAAGTCGAATGTATTGAGAAAGGATGTCATTCTTAAGAGCCAAAACATTGTATGCACTTTCTATGAGGTTCTCTGAGAAAAGTTTCACCATTGATGTATTATACTTTTACAGTTTGGTACAACTGTTTGAGAAGAGTATAGTTTCTACTTTCTAGATGCAAGACCAGGTTGTTGTGTGAGTTCTAGTCTCTCGGTGCCGGGATGGCTGATTAGGCTACATGGAATGGAAAGAAAGCCAAACAAGACTATAGTGCTAGCAGTCTCTGCTGAAGTTGGCTTCGGAATGTCCCCTACCGCGCATAATCTATGTCTGTTACATTATCTGAGATAGAATTTAGCTTGTTGATCAAATGAAATAGTTAGCTACTGAGCTGATCTGTGTTTACTTATTGTAGAATTTCATGAACTTGTTAAGAAAAGAAATATACTAGTTTACAGAAAGCCAGTATAGAAGAATCTTCTTGTAACTAATCGGTCTCACAGTCCATGATCTAAGCACTACTTACCTGGGTGTTGTTGGTACTATAAGGTCAAATATCTTTCTTTATTCTCTTTTCATACTGTAATTGAATCATTGATTATCATATTTTTACTGGTTCTGGTTGCTTATTGATCTAATGGAATGTTGTTATTTTGCTTCAGAAGTTGCTTTTTATTTCTGAATTGGGAATATTCTACTATAATTTGCATTACCCAGAATGTGTAAGTGGAAGGTGGGATGAAGTTGACTTTATGCTTTAGTGAGATTTTGTGGGGATTTGATGATTCTGTTGAGTTCTTCTGTTATATTAATTGTTTACTGGGTCCTGGGTGCTCATTGATTCTATGGAATATTATTATGTTTGCTTTAAAAGTGAACTTTCTTATTTTTCTATTGGGCGCATTCTTCAGATTATATTCTGGTATAGTTATACTATTATTTGCATTACCCAGGATGTCTATGTGAAAGTTAAGACTAAGTTTTATTGATGCTTTAGTGAGATTCTGTGGGAACGTTGATGATTGTATTGAGTTCTGTTATTTTATTTTAGACCTTAGTGTGCTGGGCATGATCATATTTTAACATAAAATTGTATTTGATTCTTATCCAGAACCTTGAACAAAAAAATCTGACTACAACTATGGCCAAGTTTTTATTGTGTGTCCACCACCTACCTACTAACAATTATTGACCCTTCACCCTCCATTTTTGGTTTCCTCACTGATAATCAGAAAGGACCACACCAAAAAAAAAGGAGAAATTTCTTGATGCAGCGAAGTTCCATGGACTACGCCAGCAGCAGTTTTGGCAGCAATAGATGGATAGCAACAGTGGCGAGCATCTGGATACAGGCTGTGATGGGTGGGACCTATGCCTTCAGCGTATACTCCCCTGTCCTGAAATCCTCCCAGTCTTACGACCAGTCCACGCTTGATACTGTCTCTGTCTTCAAGGACATAGGCGGCAATGCTGGTATCCTTGCTGGTGTCCTTTATGCTGCCTTCTCATATGCCCCTCGTCACCCTCATGGTGGCCCCTGGTTGGTCCTGGCAGCAGGGGCCATCCTATGCTTCTTGGGTTACTTCTTTGTCTGGCTGTCCGTTGTTGGACTCATCCCTCGGCCACCTGTGCCTGTCATGTGTCTTTTCATGTTCATCGCTGCACAATCTCAGACGTTCTTCAACACTGCAAATGTTGTCACAGGCGTGCTGAATTTTCCAGATCATAGCGGGACTATTGTGGGGACTTTAAAGGTAACTGTTGGTGCTTTTTAATGTTTTCATCTATTTATCCTTTGAAATCTCCAGTTAACTAATTTCAAATTTTGAAGAAGATTCTGACTTTTCTTTCTAGAGGGTTGTTGAATGTTGAGGTAATAACAAATAAAAGCAGATTGTCATTAATTTTTTTACTTAACTGTTATGCATGGGTTATGACTTAGTCTATCTATTGTTGAGATGGTATGTATAATGATTGAATCAACCGAAATTTCCCTGAATAAGACAAAATGTTATCATTCTCCCTATCCAGTACATCGCTATCCTTTTATGAGTATGAGAACAAATTATAAACTTGATGCTCGTATTCTTATTTGCTAATAAGATAGTTTGATTTGGAAGGTGAAAGAAATAACGTCAAGATTCATCTCTGAGCAGAAGATACAACTCTACGTTTCCTTGATTGATTTAAACTTGATGCTCCTAACTTGGTCGTCACTTGTCAGACATTCTTTTTGATCAGAAGTTCACCATGGCAATCATTGTGCACTGTGTATTGAGGCTTAATCATATTGCATGATGCTGTAATTACTCTGCTAATATATATACACTGAGTCGAGTTTATTTGATCTCTTCTGCATGCTGTTAAGTACTTAAGTGGTTTCTTGGTTCATATGGCCAGGCTTTTCTAGGACTTACTGGAGCTATCCTGATTCAACTTTATCAAGCATTTTTCGTGGGAAAACCTAGCACGTTCATTTTAATGCTTGCATTGTTGCCAAGTATCCTCACGTTCTCACTGATGTTTTTGGTGAGAAACTGCCGGGGAGGCAGAGTTGATGACAACAAAAACCTTATTGGTTTTTCCATAGTTGCCCTGGTTCTAGCTGGATTTCTGATGGTCGTCATCATATTAGAGAACATCTTTGAGTTTTCACATTGGGCACACCTTGTCACAATTGGAGTTCTTTTGTTGTTGCTCGCTTCGCCTCTTAAAATTGCTGTGGAAGCTACTAGCAAGGAGGAATCTCAAACACATTTTGTTGAAAGGAAACCACTTGTCGATGTATCTTATTCAAATATCCCTGAGGACTTTGCGCATGAGAGAAATGGACAGTATGATGAGTTGCCTGGTACTTCCAAAGATATTCTTCCAGCTGGAGAAAACATGAATATCTTGGAGGCCATGTGTAGCTTAAACTTCTGGTTGTTGTTTGTTGCTGTGTTATGTGGAATGGGATCAGGTCTTGCCACCATAAACAATATGAGCCAAATTGCAGAATCACTAGGTTATGATTCAGTGAGGATCAATACATTGGTTTCGCTATGGTCAGTATGGAATGTCCTTGGCCGTTGTGGAGCAGGGTACATATCTGATATCTTATTGCACCAAAAAGGATGGGCAAGGCCGTTAATGATGGCAGTTACTCTGGCAACTATGGCTTGGGGACATCTCATTATCGCTTCCGGGTTTTTGGGGAACCTGTACATTGGAACAATCCTGGTGGGAATATGTTATGGGGCCCAGTGGAGTCTTATGCCTACTATTACTTCAGAACTATTTGGCGTTGTGCATATGGGTACCATTTACAATACAATTGCTGTAGCAAATCCTCTGGGGACTTACATTCTCTCTGTGTGGGTAATTGGACGTTTATATGACAAAGCTGCAGGTGATGGAAAATCTTGCTTTGGCAATCACTGCTTCAATGTATCTTTCTATATTCTGGTATCTGTTAGCTTTATGGGGTTTCTTATCGCCCTGATGTTGTTCTTCCGAACCAGAGAATTCTATAAGTCTGTTGTGGTAAGAAAGTTAATTCTCTGCCAATAACTGACAGTTGCACATGGATATTTTCAGATTTTTTTCTCTTAGTCCCTTCTTAAGCTGTTTGTACACATCTGTTCACATCTGTTCAGAAATTCAGTCTAATTTTTTTTCTTTTATCAGATGTGCCGTAGGATATGAGGTGGCTTCTCTTTCTAGTGCTAAAAATAGATGATAGGTGGCCTGCCAATAGTACTTCAGTATCTTTACATGTTCAGGCGATGTTTCATTGTAAATGCTTATAGGTGTGTCAAGTGAAGAATACTTCATCCTTGAGCAACTGAAAGTTAGTGAATCCTTGTTTTGTTTGGGGGATTGGAATTGATGACAAAGAATGTATCAGTATATCCATTAGGGCCAAAAATCCATGAACATTGTAAGACGCTCTGTGGCATCTGTTGCTTTGTCGTTTGGTGAAAGTATGTGATAATTCCGGAAGAAAGTTAAGGATGTATTGATTCTACTAAGGGTTTCACCTTTTGAAGCGCCAGTCGGCGCTTTGATTTCAGTTGGGGTCTCTTTTTCCTTCTCATTTTATCTTTTGCGGTGCATTGGAGGAAGGCGTTTGAGGTCAGCTCAGTACAAGACCAAGGAAAAGGAACTGGGACCGACGAATTAAGTTACTACATTAACCATGTGGAAAGTGAAGCCTGTCATGTGTTATATTTGGTTGTCTCATCTAGGAGTTGAAATTTTATAGCACTCTTACAAATTCATTTGTTGCATTTTTATTGGTTGGTTGGAACTCTAATTACAATACATATGGGACACCAGTGAAGTGCTTGAAATTTGTTGCTGTTTCGAAGCTCGAGAGATGTAGTGTTTTGTCTTTGTAGTTGTGTTACAAAATATTAAACATACTAGTCAATATCACCGTAGCTACAAGAGCTCATTAAGAGTGTTTGGAAGCATCAACACTATCATTTATATGCCGTTGATATACTTGACTTGTTGCCTTCCTGAAGGACCTTGGTTCCAAGCCGCTGTTTTGCTAGTCATTCTTTTGTGGGCTAAAAGTTGCGATCTTTGCGGGTATCTCTCCAATATTTGTTATGTATTTCTTGATTTGGCTATTGGGCTGAAGGTGGTTCCAAGTGTATGCTGCCGTTTGTTCTTCAGCTTGTGGTCCATGATTTTTCGGATTATAGTTTGGTGGTATTCATGAAGATGATATTATTTTTACTTTTCACTGTATATATTGTACTGAAATTTGAGGTTTGATTTACAATACGTCATGATTGCTGATGTAAGTCTATAAATCGTTACGGTTATGTTGGCTTTGAAGTGACTATTCCTCTTTGTTAGAATTTGGATGCGTCATACATGCTATTCCTCATAATGGTTAACAAAGCTTCGTATGTATAACGTCAAGTCCTTATATTCTAGTTCATGTGGCCTCTCTTGCAATACAGATCTTTGCCAAACTTTCGCAAACCAAACTTCATGCTGATAATTCACTTCGCATCATTGATTTGGTTGAACAGTGGTCATGATCATGTTCAAATATGATAAAAAGAAATTATACCGAAGTCATATAGTTATCCTTCTCTTCCAGGGACAGGTCACATTCAGTATCCATGAGCTTTAAGTCAAATCAAGACAACAACATTAAGGGCTATAACTTGTGTTTTCCCCACTTAAAGTAACCAAAAAATGGACAACTCCAGCTTTGTTTCCTCCCTCATCCTGGGAGGACAAAAACAGAAAAGTTTAGGAACCTGTCAATGCAGACAGTTGGGAGGACGTAATCAAATGATCAATGTTGGGTGGACATGCACGTCCATACCCAACCCATTAAGGACAGTTTTCTGTATCCTCATCCTCCTTGCATTGTAGGTTATATATTTCCCACAGTTACAATAAACATACTCCATAATCAATTTCAAAACCTGCACTTGGGACTTCTGCAGTCAAGTCCCATGGACCAGAACATTATAGTTATCAGTAGCAGTAGGTGGATAGCATTAGTGGCAAGCTTATGGATACAAGCAGTGACAGGTGGGATGTATGCTTTCAGCATCTACTCCTCTGTCCTGAAATCCTCCCAATCTTATGATCAGTCCACCCTGGACACAGTCTCCGTCTTCAAAGATATTGGCGCTAGTACCGGCATCCTGTCCGGTGTCCTCTTCACCACCATCTTGTCCAAGCCTCGCAACCATTCTATTGGCCCTTGGGTGGTCCTTGCTGTGGGGGCTGCCCTTTGCTTCCTTGGTTACTTCTTCATGTGGCTGTCTGTTGTTGGACTCATCCCTAGGCCACCTTTGGCCGTGATGTGCCTTTTCATGTTTCTCGCTGCTCACTCTGTGCCGTACTTGTATACCGCGGTTGTTATCACAGGGATACTCAACTTCCCAGATCATAGTGGGACTACTGTGGGGATTTTGCAGGTAAAGAGTCTTTTAATGTCACTTCTGTTTCCTTATTCTTTTTTGTACTCTAGTTGAAATTTGCTGTTTGTTAGCCCTTAATTTACTTATAGATCGAGGAGGATGCTATGGATTTTAGAAAGGGTTTTGAGTTGAGAAACTTATTGAGGGAGCCATTGGGGGTTATTTGAACATGATTTATGAGTCAGAATGATCTTCTTCTAAATAGAACAGTATTTATCTATTTCCTGTTTTGCAGTTCAATATAACATGTATGTCCTGTTCTTTCGTTAATTAGGTGTATTTTGGTTTTTCGGGTTACCAGGGTTTTGTAGGACTTACTGGAGCAATCTTCATCCAGATTTATCAAGCATTTTTCGAGGGGAAACCGAGCACATTTATCTTACTGCTTGCATTGTTGCCAACTGCAGTTACATTATCATTGATGTTTTTGGTCAAAATCCGTCCAGGAAGCAAAGTTGAGGACAAGAAACACTTGGATGGATTCTCCATAATTTCTCTTGTTCTGGCTGCATATTTGATGATTATCATCATATTGGAGAATATTACAGAGTTCCCACGTTGGGCACATCTTCTCGTAGTAGTGGTACTGTTAGTATTGCTTTCTTCACCCCTTAAGATTGCAGCAAAAGCTATTAAGAAAGATAAGTCCGAGACATTTTTTGCAGAACGAGAACCATTAGCCAGAGTTGCTGATTTAAATGAGCCTGAAGAGTTCGTTGGTGAGATTTATGGGGAGTATGATGAGTTGCCTGGTACTTCCTCTGATATTGTTCCAGCAGGGGAAGACATGAATATCTTGGAGGCCATATCTACCTTAAACTTCTGGTTATTGTTTGTTTCTATGTCATGTGGAATGGGATCAGGTCTTGCTACCATAAATAATATGAGCCAAATTGGAGAATCGCTTGGTTATGATACGGTGGAGATTAATACATTGATTTCACTATGGTCCATATGGAATCTCTTTGGCCGTTTTGGAGCAGGGTATATATCTGATATCTTACTGCACCAAAGAGGATGTGCAAGGCCATTGATGGTGGCAATCACTCTAGCAATCATGTCTTTTGGACATGTCATAATCGCTTTTGGGTTTCGGGGGAACTTGTACATAGGGACAATCTTGGTAGGAATTTGTTATGGGGCACAGTGGAGTCTGATGCCTACTATCACCTCTGAAATATTTGGTATTCTACATATGGGTACCATTTTCAATACCATTACTCTAGCGAATCCGATAGGAACTTATATACTCTCCGTGTGGGTGATTGGTCACATTTATGACAAAGAAGCAGATGGAAATTCTTGCGTTGGGGTACACTGCTTCATGTTATCTTTCTTCATCTTGGCATGTGTTAGCCTTTTAGGTTTTCTTGTTGCCCTGATATTGTTGTTCCGAACAAGGGAACATTACAAGTCTGTTGTGCTAAGAAGATTACATCATTCTGCGACACAGAAATGACAGTGTAAAACATGGATATTCTCAGATTTATTGCCCGGAGAAGCATGATGTTATGTGCAGTTTGTTGTTCAGTATGGTTATTCCACTAAAACCTTGTGCATAGAAGCAGGTGAATTTCCACTGCTATGAAGGATAGATATCACGAGAATTAAGCCTGCCATTCTATTGCTCACTCTATATGATCTAAGGAATGCTTCTGGCTGATATAGCTGTATCGGCCATCCGGTGAAGATAAGATACCCTCAGCTTATGAAACCTTTTATTGTTGGTGACCCTCTGGGATAAGAGAGAATGTAATCCTTGACACAGAAATATGCAGAAAATGGTATCGACTTCGAGCACTGTTCTAGGTTGTATATTTTGGTCATCACAGTTTATACTGTACATAGAAACTTGTAAGCATTGCAGATTTGCAGGAGACCAGAGCTTCAAAGGGTCTAGTCTTTTCCAAGTTCTTCAGAACATTTAGCATTATAGTGACCCGTGCAATATAAGGGATAATCAATTTCATAGTGTTTCTGTTGGAAATGTATGTGTTGTTTTCTCGAAGTCACCTACGAGTTGAAGATACGCAAACCAGACACACACTATTTTCTTTTCTACACCTTAAGCACCCAACCTTTCTGTTCGCTCCATTAAGTGAAAACATTACCTTACTTTTGTTTCCTTACTATCTTTCACCGGCCTCCTTTGACGAATGTCGGTCACGTTAATTGTAACTATTTTGTTCCTCTGTTTTCTTTTCTTGACTACAGTCAAAACCCCCAACCCTTTTCCTTTGCCATGTTGGAAATAAGGAAATTAGCCAAACGAAGATGGAGAGTTCAGCAAATGCTAGAGGATCACCATGCACAACCAGTCTCTAATCAGAAATAACCATTTATACTTTTGAGGTTGTCACCACAAAGATGAGTCAAGTAACAAAAGCATCACTGCATGTCATAAAGACCAAGATGAGCATGAAAGAGACAAAGAGTTATCAGCAAGCCTCGCTCCTGCGAGCCATCAGGAGGAGCTGAACATCCATTTCATTGGTCATTGGTGTATAGTTATATGAATCATTCAAGACATATCAAAGTACCACACAGATTGCCATATTGCATCATCTAGTAAGCATCTTAAAGTAACTGTACATATGTAAAGAGCTATGACGATGATAGTACTACGGAACAACAGCGCAGAATGACAACAAACAACAATTATGGATACGCTTTCATGGCAATGTATCACAGCCGTTGACTTCTTGGTATATCTGTATAGATTGATGATCACATCTTTTGCTGAGTTGTTGTGGGTTGTTGATAATCTGATTAAATATTAGCTTCGTGTTGACTGTTTTATATTTGGTTCATGCTTCACATTTGGATTATATATTAAACTTTATTAATACTTTGCTTACCTGTTGAATTATACATTAGAGATATGGATTGAAGTTTGACTGCTTCTAATAGTGTGAGTCAGGAGATTTTGTGGGCGTTTTCATGATTCTACTGAAGATTTGGAATACTATATGTATAGATATTAGTAGAGATATTAGTAGGGCCGTAATTATATTCTTATATTGTCCTTGATCCAAGTCTACGAATACTGCTACGATAAATAGATATTAGTAGCTAGGGTCGTAATTAAGCTTTGATCCAAATCGTGCCAACGACTATTTTACAAGAATAATGTCTATTCACCACCTGAATCACCAAGAAATGTTCACAATTCTGTAATTTAAATTTCCTCCTAGGGAAACTAGACCAAAAAACTTAGAATTTTGTTAATACAATCATATTCCATGGATAATATCAGTAGCTCTAGCAGCCGATGGTTAGCAACTGTGGCAGGCATATGGATACAATCGACTATGGGTGGTACCTATGCATTCAGCATATACTCCCCTGCCCTCAAATCCTCCCAGTCCTATGACCAGTCCACCCTTGACACTGTCTCCGTCTTCAAAGACATTGGTGCTAATGCCGGTATCCTCTCTGGCCTCCTTTATGCTGCAGTTGCGGCGAGTCCTCGCTACCGCTATGGTGGGCCTTGGTTAGTCCTTGCAACAGGAGCTGCCCTGTGCTTCCTGGGTTACTTCTTCATGTGGCTTTCTGTTGTTGGATTGATCCCTCCTCTGCCTATACCCCTCATGTGCTTTCTTATGTTCCTTGGGGCTCACTCTCAGACGTTCTTCAGTACCGCGAATGTTGTCACAGGTGTATTTAATTTCCCAGATTATAGTGGGACTATTGTGGGAATCTTGAAGGTAATGTTATTGCATCTTCCTTAATTCCTTTTGCGGACTCATATTTGAAATTCTCTGTATTTGCGTCTGATTGAATTATTAATTGCCTGACTTTTGGAATTTGGAGGGGATGTTAATTTAGAGGGTCATTTTTCATTCTTTGTTTTCTGTCAGAAGTACATGCAAAGCAAGAGGGTCAATGAGTTAAGGTCTAATTTAGCTTTTACTACTTCTCTTCTACTTTTTTTTTTTTAGTAGGAATTACGTATTGCTTATGAGTCATGTATAAGGCTGAGATGGTAGTTCTGAAAACTTTGATTCGCAGTGCCTGTTTAGTGATGGAAATACTTATGCACAGATTAGAAATCCCTCTATCCGGTCAATCACTGTGTTCTCTGAATACAAATGGAAGAGTTCAATGATATTAACTTCATAGACCAATATGCTGTCAAAACAATATATTCATTTGGAACGTGGAAAGGAGACTTTCTAGGTCCATTCTAGAGATTTTTTTTTTTTTTTTGGTACATTGGAGCAACTAATGTTGCGGGGGAGGGGGTATAAGGATTCGAACCTGGGACAACCCCCAAGCAGGTTGAGTTCCCAACCATTGAGCCAACCTTGATCCTTAGGTCCATTCTAGAGATGAAGATACAGTATAGCATGGTGTTTCTTTGATGATCTTCTTTGGACTGCAAAAATTTGATCAGGCCATTGCTTTCGGGTCCTAGGATTGAGGAATGAGAACACTCCAAGTTGCAAGGATTGCCTTGCTAATTTGAAATCTGTTTGAGTAGTTTATCTTGAATAGTGAGGACGATTTGGTTCCTGTTCTGCATTCGACTCCAAATGGATTGTAGTAATTATGTCAATCTGAAAGCAAAGTCTCTACTTCTAATTCCAAATAAACAGTCCAGTAGCCGGAGTCCCTAAAATAAAACATCAAACATAAACCAAGTCCACAAGCTTGAGTGACACTACATTGTATTTGTATCACCTATATAGCTCACAATTTTGATGTCACTATTTTGTTCCATATTGAAGCATGTCGTTGAGTCCTGATTTTGGTTTTCTCTTCTTTCTTTTCAGGGTTTTCTAGGACTTGCTGGAGCAATTCTTATACAAATATATCAAGCGTTCTTCAAGGGCAAACAGAGCACTTTCATCTTAATGATTGCCTTGTTTCCAAGTATAGTTACTATCTCATTGATGTGTTTAGTGAGAATCTGTCCGGGAAGCAGAGTTGATGATAAGAAGCATCTGAATAATTTTTCGTTAGTTGCTGTGGTGCTTGCTGCGTATCTGATGGTGATCATTATAGCAGAGAACATTTTTGAGTTCCCACATTGGGCACGCCTTGTTACAGTTGCAGGTTTATTCATATTACTCTCGTCACCTATAAAAATTGCTGTAGATGCTGTTAATCGAGAGAAATCACAGACATTGTCATTGGAGAAGGAACCATTAGTAGTCAGTACAAATCCAAAAGAAACTGGAAAGTTAGGGGGCGATAAGTATGGGGGGTATGACGAATTGCCTGGTACTTCCCTTGACCTTCTACCAGCAGGAGCAAACATGAATATCGTGGAGGCCATGAAGGGCCTGAACTTCTGGTTGTTGTTTGTATCAATGTCGTGCGGAATGGGATCAGGGCTTGCCACCATAAACAACATGAGCCAGATAGGACAATCCTTTGGCTATGATATGGTGAAGACCAATTCATTAGTTTCTTTATGGTCCATATGGAATTTCCTTGGGCGTTTTGGAGCAGGGTACTTCTCTGATATCTTATTGCGCCGAAAAGGATGGCCGAGGCCTTTAATGATGGCAATCACTCTAGCAACTATGAGTGCAGGACATATCATTATTGCTTCTGGCTTTTGGGGAAATTTGTACATAGGAACCATCTTGGTGGGAATTTGTTATGGTGCTCAGTGGAGTCTGATGCCTACTATTACTTCCGAGATATTCGGTGTGCTACATATGGGTACAATCTTCAACACCATTGCCATCGCAAGTCCTGTTGGAACCTACATTCTCTCGGTGTGGGTGATCGGGCATATATATGACTCCGAGGCAGGGGAAGGCAATTCATGCTTTGGGATTCACTGCTTCAGGGTATCCTTCTTTATCTTGGCATCAGTTAGCTTTCTGGGTTTCCTCATAGCCCTGGCAATATTTTTCCGAACAAAGCGATTTTACAAGTCTGTTGTGTTAAGAAGATTACACTTTTCTCTTCGACAGTAAAGTCTAATGTATTGATTATGCTCTTATATTTCCCCCTGGATAAGGAATGTGTCTTGGGGCTTCTGTATGTAACATTCAGTGATCAATATATAATTTTTGATACGATGTGGCAAAGAATACAAGTTTGCCACAGCTTCTGGGGCCTCTTGTGAAACACACTTTACCCATTAAACTAGTTGACATACACATCAAAACACTTAATAAACCCCAATCGAATTAATATGAAATCAAACCACCATTGGAAACTCAAAACGGCAAAGCGAAAAAAGTGACTAGTATGATCTAATCAAACCATATAATACAATATGAAAATCCCTTACGACCAAAATAAAAAAAATTCATAACAATCCTTATTAAAGATGCGCATACAAGACAATCTATAAAGTAATGATCTACCAACACGGCAACACGAAACTCCAAATAATCTATCAAGATTCAAGATGTGCATCCAAGCTGGCAACCCAAATTTGAGGTGTTAAAACTCATAAGCCCTTCATAAGTAAAACATGGAGTAAGAACTGAATTATAAATTTATATCCATACGGTTCATATATTTAACGCACGTCTTCAACAATACAAAAACTGACCCTTGTACTCTATATACATACTAAAGACATAAACTATAGTATTTGATGTCCAACATGTTGTCCAGAACTAATTTCCATCAAGCAAGTAATAGAAGTTGTGATCAAAGAAGGATCTCCTCGGGCATCTCAAACTCACAAACTGGACAATGTGGAGCAGCTTGAATGCAGTGCATAAGCAGACACCTCCTATGGAACATGTGCCCACAAGACAAGCTTACGGACGCTTTATCCATAAGCCCTTCATGACAAACAGGACACTCTTCGTTACGCCCTTCTGAAAACTTCACCCTCTCGAGCCTCTCGCTGACTGATCTGGCTACTCGAGTGCGCCTAGCCATGGGTATAATCTCGCTCTCCAACCCCGCCTTCCTTAGAACCTTTTCTTTCCTCGCTTTGCTCTCGAGCCACTTGTTCCTTAACTCCATCAATTCGCTTCGGCTGTGGCAATGTACCTCGTCGACCAAGCCCAAAATTTTGGGACTAAACTCGTAATCACAATGATCTTTCACTCCCTTACAACGAGGACGTTTGTCGTCCACGATGACTCGGCGTTCTAAGATTTCCAAAAGTTTATCCGCATCACGGGAAGGCAAGCCAATGGCCGCGAAATCTTTGGTGACGACATCCTTGCAATCAGGGCAGAAGGGGTTCACAGGGTCAGAGATAGTTTCGACAACTCGCCCTCGATAGACCTCAGTTTTGCCATCTTTACGATGGTACATTACTTTACGGACGTGGTGGTTGTACTTTATTCTAATGGTGGCACGGTGATCATACTTTGTCGAAGGCGGGCAATTAGTCTCGGCATAATTGTGGTTACAGCAGACAAGAGCAGCCATGTTATGATGAATGGGAGACGGGAGAAAAGTGAGATGATTATAGATTGGTAGAAGAAGTTGGTGTTGTGGAAAGTGAATGATGCGTAGGGCTAAGGAGTTTCTTATATAGTACTTGCACCGCCATACTTGTAACTTATTCCTATTAGGATTCTGGTTCCTTATACTTTCCTAATATTTGAACATGATTTCCTTTGATTTGATAAGACCTTCGTACTAGTAATCCTACTCCTATTCCTGGTAGGATTTTGATTCCTAATTCGTTACGTTCCTAACAATATTGAACATAGAACTTTCCTTAATCTGTTGGTGAATCGCACGTAATGACTCGCACGCGCCAACTGAAAGAAACTCAAGCGTCCTCGTAAAAATCAAACACTCGTTCACAAGTATGCATGTAATGTAATTCTGTGCTTATTGGTTGATGTTAAATATTTTAATGTTTGCGTGCATGATGGGCTTGAACTTGTTTTTATGTTTCTGGAAATGGGTTTCCTTTGATTTACCGAATTCAATTCGTATGTAATGTAATTCTTTGTGTATTGGTTGATATGATTGGTTCTAAAACAGGCGGCTCTGGAGACAAGGGAGTAGGAGCGGATCTTCAGAGTAGTGAGCTATGCTACCCTCAAATTTATAAATTTATAAAATTTGGTAGAAAAATAGTAAAAAAAAAAAAAAAAAAGTGTGTAAAAAAGTAGAAAAGAGTAGAAATAATTAACGTGGTTGTCTTCAATTGTCTGAGAATCCAAGATTGCATCACCACTACAATAAGATTCGCCATTTACAGAATAAAAACAAAAGGAAAGTGTCTAATAACACATACTAGTCTTCAAAGTGATAAAACAAGAACTGGATGGTACAAATATACATAACATTAAAAATTGTTGTTGTGCAGAGATGAAAGGGTTTTGCATTACTTCTTCAATAAGAGAGAAACAGTCATAGATATATAGAGGTTCCGTGTGAGGGTATGGTTGAGTGAAGTAACTTGTTTTGACCATGTAAAGTCTGAAATGTTATGGACTTATGGATGAGTTGTCAGCTTATTCTTTGTTGAATGTTAAGATATGCATGCTGCAATACTAAAGTAATTAAGGGTCAATCAGGAAACTTTCATTTTAAACAACTTTGCACCTGATTTGCTTTCCGGCCATTTTTTTAAATGGGGGTCCAACTGACATCAACAACACTTCCCTCCAATAAAAGACAACTTGAAAAACTAGAACCTGTAAATGGGAATCCTATGTCATGGACAACTCCATTAACATCATCAGCAGCAGCAGCAGGTGGGTTGCTACAGTTGCCAGCATATGGATACAGTCGACGACTGGCGGGTCTTACACCTTCAGCATATACTCACCAGCCATCAAGTCTTCCCAATCTTATGATCAGTCAACCCTTGATACTGTGTCTGTCTTCAAAGACATCGGTGCTAACGTTGGTGTTCTTTCTGGTCTGCTATACTCTGCTGTCACCTCTTCTCCCAACCGCAGTCGCCTCAGCTGTAGAGGCCCCTGGGTGGTACTCTCTGTAGCGGCCGCACAGTGCTTTCTCGGTTACTTCCTGATGTGGCTTTCTGTTGTTGGAGTTATCCACCACCCACCTGTGCCTGTCATGTGTCTTTTCATGTTCATTGCTGCACATGCTGAGACATTCTTCAGTACTGCTAATGTTGTCACTGCTGTTCATAATTTTCCAGATTACAGTGGCACTATTGTGGGGATCATGAAGGTATTTCTTCCACTCAGAATTTTATGTTGGTTGAGGCTTCAATAAGACCTGTTGGTTTCTAATCTAGAACTATATGTTATGACTTATGACTGTTGGACTTGAAAGTATTGCACACTGATTAGCTTCTCAGTTTTGCTCTTTCCTATGGCTGTAAAGGGTTCAATATAGCTTAGAACAATTGCCTTGTGTTAAGATGATAATAATATGTCTCTCAGGTCTCTCCATCTGTTACTAATTGTCATATTCTGAATTTTCATGTCAAACTTTGTTAACTTTAGCCACTTCAAACAGTTAGATTTTGCAAGTGAAAACCAACTTCTGGATTCATGTTTGCAAATGTTTTAATTTTATACTCAAAATCAGTGGTTATCAGTTTTGGCTACTAAAGCCTTGTGGGACTGGCAAGTGATCAAATTGCAAGTTGCTAGAGTTTGTTATTGTCAACCTTCAGATGGATTATTTTCTGTTGACATATGCCTTATGCAATTTGAGCTTGACTGGGACAAAAGTTTTGGTTTCTGACTCTGTGTATGAAAGCAAGGCAAAAGGATCTTGTAACCTTGGCTTCAATCTTATATAGTAGCATTTATGTGTTGCTCGGTTGGCTCAGCATACTCGTGAAGTCGTGAACATGATTAATTTTCTAAAATCTTGTTATTGAATGCTTTCTTGATCCTAATTATGGTCAGGGTTTTCTGGGAATCAGTGGAGCAATGTTATTCCAGGTCTATCAAGCATTTTTTAAGGGCAAGCCGAGCTCATTCATCCTAATGCTTGCGCTGTTGCCTAGTACTGTAACCATCTCATTGATGTTTTTGGTGAGAATCTTCCCCGAAAGTAGAGCTGATGATGAAAGGAAACACTTGAATAGTTTCTCCATTGTCGCGCTGATTCTGGCTGCATATCTGATGAACATCATCATATTGGAAAACCTTTTCACATTCCCAGTCTGGGCACGCCTTTTTACGGTTGTGATTCTTCTGATATTGCTTTCTCTGCCTCTCAAGATTGCTGTGGAAGCTATCAGCTTGGATTTACCTCATACATTACTATCTTCGGAGGAGGAGCCATTGGTTTACAGTGTAAATTCAACTGAACCTGTAAAATTTGTAAATAATCAAGAGTATGAAGAATTACCAGGTAGTTTTAGTGACAGAGAAAGCATGAATATCTTGGAGGCCATGCAGAGATCGAATTTTTGGTTGTTGTTTTCCGCGATGTCTTGTGGAATGGGATCAGGGCTGGCCACAATAAACAATATGAGCCAAATTGGAGAATCGCTTGGTTATGATACTGTAAAGATCAGTACATTGGTTTCACTGTGGTCCATATGGAATTTCCTTGGCCGTTTTGGTGCAGGGTACATATCAGATATGTTATTGCACCACAAAGGATGGCCGAGGCCATTAATGATGGCGATCACTCTCGCAGCTATGACTGTAGGACATGTCATAATTGCTTCTGGATTTGATGGAAATTTGTACATAGGAACAGTCCTAATAGGTATCTGTTATGGAGCCCAGTGGAGTTTGATGCCTGCTATTACTCCGGAGATATTTGGTGTTCAGCATATGGGTACCATTTACAATACCATTGCCATTGCAAGTCCAGTGGGCACCTATATACTTTCAGTATGGGTAATTGGACATATATATGACAGAGAAGCAGGAGAAGGCAATTCTTGCTTCGGGGTTCACTGCTTCATGATATCCTTCTATATCTTGGCATCTGTCAGTTTTCTGGGGTTTCTTGTTGGCCTAATTTTGTTCTTCCGAACAAGGGAATTTTATAGGTCGGTTGTTCTGAGAAGGTTGCATCATTCTCTCAGACTTTAAAGCATGTTATCCATGTTAGTCTATGTGTTTCGTGAGCGAGAAAAGTGAGTGATGATCAAGCAAAGCATGTTGCATGCCATTGCTGTTTTTCAGAGTTTTGCCGTCTGTTACAATGAGACTGACTGATAATTTGTGCAACCTGCTATTTGTTCAATCAGAACTACACAACACTGGTTTCAAGCTTGTTGCAGTTACGCCCCATCTCTTGGTTGCTCAAAGTACATATGCTTATTGATTCATGTATATCCTGATGTGACAAGGTTGTACCCTTGAAATTTTCATTAGTTTTTTCCATTGGCAGAGTGCTCTAAGTTTAATGCTATTAGGGATTTAGGGGTATGTGTGTTTGTCAGATAATCACAATATTTATTCTTGATTCTTCTGTATAATAGAGAGTTCAATATGTGATAAATAGTTGAAATATCATGATTGTCTGCTGCTCTTTACTCTTGAATTATTTAGGAGATTAGTGTGTAAGCGGTGGTAATCGTTGCTCTTCAAAACTTTGTTAGAATTTTATCTGCAACTTGTAAGCTCCTTTCAGAATAATCATTATCGAAAAATCGAAAATCACATGAAACAAACAGACAATCAACTACTCCGTACATATATCTCTTCCACTAAACAGACAATCAGCTCTTACAAATGAAAATCATTAACTATAATCTAGTTTTCAGTTTTATCGCTTACTCCACTACATTTCATATACCGAACATAAAATTGTTTTATAATTAAGTTAAACTTTAATTGTATGTGATTAAAATCAACCTTTTCTAATTTAATAGTTGGTCATCTCTCCACATAAATCAATACTAGACTCATAAATCAAACTAAATGTGAATATTAAATATACATCTCCTTAGTACTAATCATTATATTGATTTGGTATGAAGTGTGATTCACATCTTTCTAATGTTATTAAGTGGCCAATATAAACAACTTAGAAAAGTGAGATTTACATCACAAATTTAGCTGCCTTAGTTATCTCCAAGGCTGATTAAATTCAACCGTCGAAGTATACACCAAGAGCAGCACAAACACTTTCGCTTCAAGGGAACGGGTCAAATGGGAATTGAAAGCCCACATTAACCAACAAATGAAGCCTTTTTCGTCAAAACACTTCATATTTCAATCTATAATACTAGAATTAAAGACCAAAACTTTATAACAATTTCTAAAAACCCATTTTAGATTTCATGAAATTACACCATAAAGATCAAATGTTTCATAAACCCATTTCATTTTTTCATCAAAATGTTGAAATATTGTAGTGGAGAAAATAAAAAGACACATAGAGGAGGCTTAAAAAAAATCCAATAGAAGGAGAAGGTAATTGATTGATGAAGGAGAAAGATGAGGTCTTATATAAGGGATTAATTAGGGGTTTAGCTAACGTTGTTAAGCGGCATTACACTGTGGGCTTTTCGATTCGCTTGGTCCAGAAGAGAATTTTTTTTGGGGAGTCTGAGAAAGGCCCACCATGATTTTTATGATTGATACTCTGATAGCTACCCATTTTTGGTAGATACGTGGACCTTCGTCTAAACACTTGTTCTCTACACTGTTTTTTATTTTATTTTTAAAACAGTTCAAAAAAATAAAAAAAGTTAAGAAAAAATACAGAATGTTCCAAAAAAGTTCAGAAAATTATTTTTAATGTTATTGTTATTACTATTGTCATTATTATTATTATTATTATTATTATTATTAATTATTATTACTAGTATATATTGATCAAAAATGATGGTCGAAGTTGACATTGTTTGACCATTGAAGTCAAATATGGATTGTAAAAGTGGAAAGGAGGGACTAGGGAGTATAACCATTAATTGAATGGGGTGTTTGTGATGCATGTGGCTAATTTAAATAGGGGAGTACTCATGAGCACTTATATTAATTGGTGATGTAATGTTCTAGGCTAATAAGAGGTCTTACATTCGAGACTATGAGAATGCACCAGTGTTAAGACTCATGTGGGACGCCCTTGTGGTCCTACCTAGCTCGAATCACGACTAACTGGATGGTGAAACAAACAAAAAAAAAGTATTTAGTGGAGTATATTGTGATTCATTTGTGTTCCTCTAAAAGGATTGAAGGAGCGGAGGATGTTGTTTTTATTTACTAGGTGAATTTGGTTTATCTCAGTCTTGCTAGTGTGACTAGTAGGCTTTGGAAGTCAATAAGGTATTTCCTCATGTTTTCGAGGATTCGATGGTGATTTTGATACTGAGTGCTTTTTTAAGGGATATAGGATTATTTAGGTTGGATGACTACCCCCCAAATTGCATCCGCTGGGATGGTCTTAGTAGTTGAATTTTCCTTTTGAATCTGTTGAAGACTGATAGCAGTTTTATAGTTTATCAAGAAGAATGACAACTTTACAGGGGTTTAGTTGTAGAATCCATTTTCTAGCTTTTCTACATTTTTGTCCGTTGTTTTCAATAAGAGCGTGAACCCTACAGAAATAACAAAAGGGAGTAAGAAGACTGGAAGTTTGACAAGAAACTGCCTTTGAAAGCCAGCATTTACAGTTTTAAGGTTCCTATATGAAGTTTTCGAACATGATTTGGATAGTGTCATAGCTTACCTTGATAGTGCACTGTCATGTGCTGCCTTATTTTCTCCTCTCTGATCTCACAAGGACATCGCAACAGACCTATCTCATGCTTATCGTGTTGGTTTACAAAATTATAAACAACGTTAATTCCGAGGATCCATCTTGCTGGCAGGGCTTGTCATGTTTCTATGTTCTTCTTTATCCAATGTTTGTGTGCTGCTGAGTGGCAAATGCTTTGTAGAAGCTTCATTGTCTTTCTACTTTGCTCAGATGTCGACTAGGAGGGGCAGTACTGACGTGCACGAATTTGATGGGAAGTTTCTGGGTATTCACAGTCATCTTAAAGTAACTTCCGTGATCGGGCATGTTTTTAGGTCAGTCTCCTGCTTCTTTGTTTTCATCTGAGTGCAGCTGTTCTTTACTTTGCATGATTTGTAATGGTAATTTCAAATCATTTGAGATGCTTTATAACTTAATATGAGATTCTACTTTGATTACTAACTTTGCACGGTAATAAATATGTTCAGTCATCTTGAATATCACTTGCTTGTGGTGCACATTATAATTTTATCAATAATTTAAAACTGATGATCATCTTTTTCTGACTCTAGTGTAGATTTTCCTGCAACATATCAGGACTGGGTTGCCACAGATCCTCTGGATCTTTTTCAAGCACCTACTCTTAAATCCGAGGCCAACCCAAAGGTGCTGACTACTTGCTGCACAATCTATCTTTCTTTGTATATACATATTCCATTAGCTGCACAGTGTTACATGATCTGGGTTTTGTAAATCTGAATAGAGATAGGCTTGATTGCTTTGATGATCGAGTTGGTGCTGATGATTGCTAATCGATCACCGCTTGGATGTATGGACCATCAAAGTATGCATGGCAATCTTTTTTCTTGTTTGTGTGGCAGACATTTATTGCATTATAAGTCCATATGACGTTGACTAGACAAGAACGTCTGGTTCTTGGTGATTTTAGGATCATATATGTTCAATGTAGTGCAAGTAACGAATTTTGCAAGCCATTTCACCCCAAATTCTTTATCTAATTTAAAATCGTGCAGCGTTCCTCATTTATCATTTGTTTTTTTCAAAGTCAATGCTTCTTTTAGATAATTTGGATGAATGTTCCACCCTATTCCAATTTAGAAACTTGGTATCTTTCAGAAAGCTAGGTCTGGATTGTAAATTCCTAGGGAAACCTTGTTCCTTTTTGTAAGATTATGTACACATCAACCCTTTTAAGAGATCAGAAATATTATTTTGTAGAACTGCTACTTTCCTTCGAACATGTAGCTTCCGTACAAGTATGATGTCTAGCTTTAGGCAGTTTTTTCATCATAAAATTAGTGTAAATTGAATGCTGGGAATAGGCATGGCTGAAAACCGGGATTTACTGTAGATTGATGAAGCAATGAGTTTCCTTACACCACTTTTGAATGATGATAGTCAAATAAGGCAAGAATAATTTTGTATGGCAGTCTTTGCAGAATGTGTAAGTTTGGCTGTTTATTGATTGGTTTTCCATATTTTTGGGTTCCTTGAGCTGGTAATATAGTTGGCAGTTTGACACTGATGGTAGATTTCTATGGATAATGGCTGTAGTGCGTGGAGTCTATAGCTAGCTTGGTAGTTATGGAGCTAGGAAGTCGATTTCGGAAGGGACCAAGATTTGCAGCGTAAATTCAAGATCTGCTCTTTCACTTATCACCTATGAATTTGGAGTTTTTAGTTTGTGTCCATCTTCTTTTTGTCTCTTTTGCAATTTTTTTTTATTTGTTTGCCTCTTTTGAAACATGGCTTCGATTGTGAGTACCAAGCTTTATGCAAATTGTTGTTTGCATTTGCCTATATCTCTTACACTACTAAAAGCAAGAAGTCTAAAAAGGATGCTGTGAGAAATGAGAGTTCTTTCTCTGTATATGAGTGTAAATGTACTTCCCCTCTATGTTATATATTTACCTTATTCTCTCTCCTCTTCCCCTCTTTTTCCCTTGATAAATAGTCTCTTTTATTTTTCCCTGGGGGGAAATTGTCTTTTCATTTTTAACTTCTCTTTCCTTCTTCATGTTCCATATAAGTATTGAAACTGGGGTCCACGCTGTTAGACAGAGAAGATATATAGGAAGTCTTGTGGATTTAGTGATGGAGCCTGCGTTGTGAAAAATATTTTATTAATTGTATCAGAGAGAAGACAGCTATATTCCATATACTGGTTCACTTTGTGTAGGCCTCTAAGTGCTGTAACTTCAAAAGTTTGTGGACTCTACTGCTTTAGGCAGTTCTGGGTTATGTTATCTTTTGTCCAATTTTTTGACCTTTAACTAACATGTTACTGGCTACCTCTAAACCTTCTTTGAGGCGTATGGAATTTGATTTTACCTTTTGATTTAGAATTGTAGAGCTTGTTGGAGATTAGTCCTTGCTGCCAAGGAAAGACGTTATGGTGATTGTGATATCCTTTGTTGGACAGGGACAACCTTTGTAGTATAGCTATTTATCACACAGGTTAATGTGCTCTATTTAGTGAAGACGGACCATGTCATGCGTTGGGGGCGAGCCCAAATGATTTTTTTCTTCATGCACTTGAATTGATTTGTATAATACAGGTGAAGCTAGGAACTTTATCCTGTACCTTGTCCTATTGAAAAACTTGCGTATAGTTGAGTACTTGGAGGTACTCTCATCTCTGCAATGGGATGCATTTTGAGGGGGTATTAAAGATGCAGGCATTGGGTTGTTTGTCACTTCAGTTTCTGGTTGGATGGGATCAACATCTCTTAGGAGTCTTTTAAGTGTAGTGCTTACTGTTCTCTATCTAGTGAATAATGATCATTAGTTGTGAGTTGGTGATGTGTCAAAACAACTTGTTTATTTGGCAGTGCTCATGGTTTATGATCACAAAGGTAAAGCTGGACATGCTACTCTGTGGTTCTTCCTATTGTACTTTGTCACATATTATTAAATGCAAGCATTTAGAGGTAGTCACTCTGTCATTGCTATGTAACAGAATGCCTGTGTCTCTTTCCTTCTTTTTGTTTTTGGGAGGGGGTTGGGAGTTAAGGCGGCAGCCATTGGGTTGGTTGTCAATCTGGTATCATCTTTCTGTTTTTCTCTGACTTTGTTTGAGATATGAAAGTTCTAATAGTTGACTTATCTTCAGGCTCATATACGGAGACATTTGAGTCAAGAAGCCCGTGGTTGTAGTCATCTTGTGTTGTGGTTGGATTGTGACCGAGAAGGAGAGAATATATGTTTCGAAGGTATAGTTCTCAATTTGTCTCTAAATTGTGCAGCATATTACGTTTTCATCTGGAAGATTATTTATCCTTAGTAGAAGGCAGAGAAAGCAATTGTCCGGGGTTTGGGGAGGGCAATTGGTTCTCAGGTTACCTTGCAAAAAAAGGAAGGCTTTCTAAATTGCCAGAAAGAAGATATATAGAAAAGTAAATAGAAATGAAGATGGAAGGGAAAAAAAGGGTTAATAGAACCAATTGTAAAGATAATGTAAATAAGTAATAAAATGAAGTAACCTTTTAAGCACTGTCCTCTCTCTGTTGCGCATTTATTGATTGTGTTATAGTGTGACGCTATAACACAAGTTTTCTATTTAATGCAGTTATTGAATGTACCGGTTTCCACTTCCGTGAGGGAGAAACAAGAGTTTATCGTGCTCGATTTTCCTCTGTAACTGATAAAGACATTTATAAGGCTATGGAAAACCTTGTTCAGCCGAACAGAAATGAAGCTTTGGCTGTCGACGCTCGTCAGGAGATAGACTTGAAAGTTGGAGTGGCTTTTACCCGATTTCAGACTGGTTACTTTCAAGGCAAATACGGAAATTTGGACTCTCGTGTTATCTCGTTGGTTCTCTTCTCTTTGCTGTAGTTCATTAGTTGGAACTATCTTTGCCCATTTTTTATGCCTTAGCTAATGTTTCCTTTCGCTTTGATTATAATGATCTCATGTTTAGCTCCAATTTCTCTTTTCTTTTTTCTTTTTTTTTTGGCTTCACTCATCATGCCTCTTTTTTATTTATGTTTATGGGTTATGTTCAATGTATTGGGGCCTGGAAAGGGGATAGGTATATCGTCCCTAGAGTATTCTTGTGGAGAGTAGCTTTGCTGTGGGTTGTGTGAAATGTTCTCTATGACTGAATAGCCCTACAGGTGTATTAGTTAAATAATGCACGTTGCCCCTGGTCCCTAGCATGTGATCTTAATGGTAATCTGGTTCAGTCAATGTAATTAAATATGTGGCAGCAGTGGTACGTTGTGGTACTTCGAACCTACTTTAATAAGATTTGCCTGGCAGCTTTTTAAAATTAGCAAAAAGTAAACCAAAACACGGATTACAATTTTCCAATTCCACAAACACTGGTTCAGATAGGGCGAGGGAGCCGGGAAGAGAACTAGGTACATAGGTTCGACCATAAGAAAAGACACCTGTAGCCAGCTTGGTTTCTTGTGTGGTCCATCTTCCCTTCCTTTCTAAGTAAACACCATGGATACATTCCATAATGTCATATCTGTTGTTTTGTGCCTACATTTTGTTGGTTACCCTCCATTTGTGTTAACAGTTGGCTTTAGAAGTCTATATACCTTGCAGAAAAGGACTTTGTGATTTCATCTTTAATTTCAAAGCTGATCTAGTTCTTCTAATAATCTGAAAAATAACAATGCATGTAGGGGAGGTGGGTCTTCGCAATCTAAACTTAACTTCAAGAACAGGAGTGATCTAAACATGTAAAAAAGTTAAAGAAAAAGCTAGTTTCCTAATCCTAACACATTGATACACATCATATATTTCTTCGATCTCTCTAGAAATACCCACCAGGGCGCCAAAGTTAGAAAGTGATCAGAGTAAAAGTTTATTTATACTTTCTCCCATTTCGACTAATGAACTACTGTGGAACATAATCCCTCCTTTGAAGCTTTATGAAGAGACAGGGAGAACAGCTACACCTGAAAGCCATAGAGTGAATTACAGCTTTCACAAGCAGTTGCTTTCTGGTAAACTGTTTGTGAAAATATTCTTTCATGCCATACATTATACACTGTGCAGGCTAGTAAGGGTCTGAAAATTACAGCACCAGGGCCATTCTTTCTGCAGATCCTTGTATTAATGTTTGTTTCAGTGTCCCCTTTTCCAGGGACATGTTGAATATCCCGCATTCTCTATAACCGCAATCATGTTCAGCTGGGTTTTTGTTGCATTTTTGTTGTTGTTGTTGTTGTGTTGGTGGTTATGGTTATTGTTCTAGTTTTTGTGGCAATGGTTGTTGCTGTTGCTGTTGCTGCTTCTGCTGTTGTTGTTGTGTGCTTACTTATTATTGTTTCTACCTTAAGTCATTCATTGGTGTCATTCTCCCCAGGTTTCATTAAGTTTGTGTAATTATTAATTCCCTTTCTTACTGCCACAGTTATGGGCCTTGTCAAACTCCAACTCTTGGGTTTTGTGTACAACGGTATCTGAATATCAACACTTTTAAACCTGAGAAGTTCTGGATTGTACATCCTTGCATTGTGCACAAGGGCTACGAGCTGACGTTAGAATGGGAGCGTGGAAAGTTGTTTGACATCGATGTAAGCAGTAAGCACCTCTCCTATTATGTTTATTAAATGCTTGCACGTTGTCAATTTGACAATCTTATGATCAGGCAAACTTAAGCAAGTGGTCGTAACGGATGTTCTTTTTTCTTTTGGGTCACAGGTCTCTGTGATGTTCCAAAAATTGGTGATTGATGATGGTACTGTCGAGGTGGTCAGTGCATTTGAGAAGCAAGAGCACAAGAGTCGCCCTACTGGTTTGAACACAGTGAATCTTCTCAAGGTCCAATTTCTTCTTTTTGGCCTTTTTTTTTTGAGTCGAAGCTGAAAATAGCGGCGTCGTTGCTTGTGCTGCTAACAATTTTTGGCACATTGAATGTAAAACTGCATTTACGTTTTCAAAGGGCTATCTGGACTATCAGACATGATCTGATGTTTAGGGAGAAAGAAAACTTACTGAACTGAGAGAGTCTTGCAAGTGTCCATTTGTCCATGTCTTCTTCTTCTCTCTTCTACCCCTCTCCCCCCTCCCCCCCCCCCCCCCCCCCCCCCATTCTCCAGAAGACATGCCTAATTTGTTTATAGTTAGTGGAAGATGTGTTCAGATGTGTTACTATGTAGTTCAATGAGAATATAGCTCATCCATAGTTCAGGCTATGGACAGGACTGAGGTAGTTCTTGCATTGTACTAATTCTGTTTCATTGAGTTCCTTCACCTTGAGCCTTAAATTTTCATTGAATTACTTTTTATATTTTGCATTATGTCTCACTGGGTTTTGAAGTTTTTATTGTTCTTTTTTACATCTGGTAAAGAGAAAATTTTGTGTGACGAAAACCTGCTATATTGTTATGACTTGTTTAGGTTGCTTCAAGTTCAATGGGCTTAAGTCCTCATATGGCTATGCAGATAGCAGAAAGATTGTACACTCAAGGTTTTATCAGGTTTGCACCTCTTAATCTTGTTTGTGTTTTGTAAATTTGCATATTCCATTATGCGTTGTGGTTGTACATTTTGAAGTGCTCGGTGAAATTTTTATATTTTTCTCCTCCCCATGAATAAATGTCTACTACTCTACTTCATATTTCGTATCAGTTTCTACTACTCAAAATGTTGAAGAAATGCACTAAATATAATTTGTATCTAATCTCTAACATTTGGAGACAGCATGTAAATTATACTACACTTGAAGAAATTTGTCATATCTTATACTTCCTCCATTCCAAAT
>CAAKMY010096016.1:0-20979 GCA_901111285.1 Corrigiola litoralis | reverse complement strand
TTAGTTGTACATTTATATGTCTTTAGGGGATGGGTCATGCGTTTACAACTTACATAAATAAAGGCCCATGAACAGGTCCAAGAAACAGAATCAGAAAAAGGTAGGGTGTAAAAGACCTCTTTAACAACCTCTACGAACGAACGTCACCATCATCAACTGCCAAGCATAAGAGAGATAACAACTAATAAGTGTCACAGTCACTCAAGAGTCAAGACCCCTTTAATCCAATTCTTGTAACGCTCAAATATCTCTTATTTGTTCTTTTCTACGTTCTAAAATCTAATACTGATAAATATAATTTGGTAAAATCTCATATATTTTGATCAATGACTAGTTAGTTTTAATAGTTGATTATTTACGTAAACAAAGACTGAATAATGGGTCTGGAATAAAACCATGCAGGTTGTTATAGTAAAAAAAAAAAAATGACGACATTCGAGTTGTACAGAAAGTCGACGATAGGGATGTGTTTGGCACATACGTTGGATGAGATGGTTGAGAATTATGTTATCACTCCTGAACTTGCCATTCAAGTTCTTATACAGTTCGACAAGGTTTCGGCAACAGTCTCTCTACTAGTTTTTTTAACCCATGGCGGGATTTATATTGGGTTGTTTTTGTTGTTACATATATATGTTTATTTGATTAGTTATTTTTTTTTTTGTTGGTTGTTGCAGTCAATGGTGGAAGCTCTTGAGTCTCATGTTAGTAACAAGGTTTCTATCAAGGTATTCAACTAGTGATCTTCATACCCTATATTCTTTAGGGTTTATTTGTTTTATCATCCATTGTACATTGTTTCAGCTAGCTAGTCTTGGGAGAGACCGTCTATTTTTATTATAGAAGTAGACCAAGTCGCCTAATAAAGACATACGTAGTATAAATCTACAACTCAATTGGGCTTGTATGGAACTTTAGAAAATTTAGCTTATTAAGCGTTGGTCTACTTTTATAATAAAAGTAGATGGTCTTTTTTAATAATTTGTGTTGTTTTATATGCATGCTTGAATGCTTGTGGCGTATGAATGAATATTGCATATTGCGTTTGTCGAAGAAAGGTGCGTATTGCAAGAAATCATATTTACAATGCAGGGATAGAGAGAAGGAATTGAACCACTGCTTGAATTTGCATTGATGAAGATTTTGTGTTGTGAATTGTTATTAATATTAAACGGACAATTAGTTATTCATGTGTAAATTGTACTGTAATACTCCAGTTATTAGAGAGGCTGCATAAACCTGAGTATGCGGAACCGTCTTTGATGGCACTAGGGTAATGTAACGTTGTTGTTCAATTTTTTTCTTTTGGTACTTTTATTTGTTATTGGGCTAGACACAACTACAAGTTTACAAATTACCATGTGTGGATAGGGGACTTGATATATGATCTCATGCATGTACTAGTTGGGAGTATTGGATGTGTCGTTGCCAATGATATGGTGACATTATGTCACTGGGGCTCGACGATCAGTGGATGATGTCACTGTTTCGGGTTGGGTTATATAGGATTGGAATATGCTGGGAAATTTTCGTGGTTAATTGGCCGTAGCAGAAACCATTTTGATTCAGTTGCTGTTGGATATCCACTATACGAGCCACTTCCGATTGGAGGGGGCCGGGGGGGAATGGAGTTGATATGCAACCTTACCTGTAATTAGTATAGTCTATAGAGGTTTTTGGTTAAGCTGTTCTACTTATTTCTGGTATAGTGACACTACTTGACACTTTGACAGTGTGTATTGCACCATGAAACTTTAGTGCCTGATATCAGTGCTTCAAATTGGGTACTTAGGTAACAATTAGTTAGAAGAGACTAAGAGAGTGCATATTATTTGGTAAGTTCGTAAAATTGCAAATTTAGTGGACTATGGCAGCGAACTTTTGAGTTCAAGGATATATGTACTGTTTGTGGATCTTGATGGAGATGCTTTACATCTGAATTGATTGTGAGGGAAGCAGGACATGAACGGCATACTTTCGAGAACTTAGTTTCCTTCTGTAGGGGGTGCTGAGTATCTGGGATTACTCTCTGCAAATTTTACTGCTGTAGATTGTAAGATAATCTACATCTACAGCATATGCATTTAGTTGGTGGAGATTTGTTTTGCCTCAATTCATTCATTAATGCGGGCTTTCTTTTTAAGCATTGAAAATGACTTCAGAGTCCATAGCTTTTGGCTAATTACAATACTTAATGATGAATGTACGTAGATAAGGAAAGGCTGAAATGAGATAGTGGTTATGTTGATTTCTGCTTCATGGAATTGACCTTAAATCAAAGCCATACCTTTTGCGAGTGTATACCTGTTTATTCACAAGAAGAGATGACAGCTTTAGGATCAGATCTTTGCACAGGGATCAAAAACTGTTTCTCAGCCAGCAAGGTTGTTTTGCAGTTTGTAATCATATTAGGCTGGTATATTTCTGGTTCCATTGTCACTTTTTTGTGTACTTCGTAGACTCTAGAGAGAAAAGAAATTATTAGATCATTGTAGTCGACCCAAAAATAGATAAGATACCTTATGTATTAATGTCAACTGATCGTATTCCTGTATTTGTTTTGCCCTTCAATGGCCCAATAGATTTGACCTTACTTATTCTGTCTTGTGGTGCAGGGACATCTACACACCTACAGATTCTGCGACAATGTTTGGACTTTTATCTTGCATGATGCATTATTCAAAAGTGAGGAATGTCAGGAAAATGTCAGCAAAGTTAAAATAGTGGCATGCGACTCCATTCTCACAAAGAAGTCGTAGAGGGATCGTATATTATATGAAGATCTAGCTCTCTGAGATTTGATAATAGAGTACTTGTGGTCATTTGCCCAATCTACTGTATAAATGGGTCAGCAAGGTCACTAAAAACCGTGAGTACTTGTGGTCATTTGCCCAATCTACTGTATAAATGGGTCAGCAAGGTCACTAAAAACCGTTTAACTCAAATTCATTATCTTTTTTTTGTCTAAATCACTGATGTGTAGTATTACGATTATGCTACAGCTTCAGGATACATAACATCTACTCTAGAGAATGCAAATTTTTCTGTCTGTTCCTCCACACAAGTCGCCAACTTAGATTTGGTACCAACCATAAATTAAGACCCCAAACATTTCGACCAAAAGTTGGTAGTGTTACCTATCGTCCTAACTCATGAAGGAGGAAAAATATAGGCAATGTTGCCCTTTTTCTGATCCAACAAACAGGACAGACTGCTCCTACATTGAAATCAATTTTTCCTGATTATCGTTTGACTTGATGTTATGTTGATCATCCATATAGTAACCTTGATAACTTACGAGATTATGCAAGATTATTATTTATGCAGGTCCGTCCTTGTGTCTCTCTAGGCCTTTGTTCACTATTTACAGATATATATGTTCTAAGAGATTCAGCGAGGGACAGTGTTAGAATCTCTGAGAAAAAAATTGAATAGAATCTCTGAGAAAAATTGATTACCAGTTGACGAATCAGGGCGTAAGCATCCGAGAATACAAAAAAGCGTATATTGTTCATCAAAATGACTCATTTTAGGGAGAAAATGAATTGGTTGACATTATCCCCAGTTGCTGTGGGATTTGAGTGAGTTTGGCAGTTACGGTGACTGACATGTGGAGGTTCCTTGTGCTGGATAAGAATAATCCATCTTGGTAATTTCTTTCTTTGCTAATTGTGGTCGATTTGGATTCACAGTAATAAAGTCATCTTTCGTCGTCTTACTGTCTTCCGTCTTAATGAGTGATTATGGTCGAGGAATGGCTTTGTTAGACGATTATAACAAGATTGGTAGGTCTCCTGATGACCACGATGAGTGATAGATCACCTGATTTTTCCAGTACTCAATTTGGTGCGAATAAGGCACATAGAGGCCTGATTTAATTTAATTTGTCAGGTCAATGAAACCTGGGACACTGGTTTACTTTGGGGAGGCTATGCTTGGTTGGGGTTCTCAAACCAGGGTCACCAGATGGCTGTAGGGGTGGATTTTTCTTTTGCAAATTCTTGTCTTTACTCTGAACCACTCGCTTGCTTGCACTACCTGCAATGGGCTTGGAGTATAGTTCCATTGTTGTTCTTCTTACAGAGCGATCTTGGAACAAACTGTGACGATAGTACAGTTTCGTTGGATTTCGATGGAGAAAACTCTCTTATAAAAGTGCTACTTCACTGTGCACATGACGATATGCTGCATCCTCGGCAAAGAACACATAAAAGACTGGGAGAATCAATCACCGAGGACCAACATATAAGAAATCTCGGGCATGTTTCTGTTTGTTGATATCTACATCTTTTAAAAATGGTGATCATATACTTTCTTCTTGTTTATCTTCTTTTAAGAGATCAGTAAATCATGGTGTTAAGAGAATCATTTCTGAATTCTGAATATACCTTCTATGCTTCAAAGATACTGGAGTCTTAGTTTTGAACTAAATAATAAACTAGAGTTTCACATCCAAAAACATTGATTTTAGTGACAGAACTAAAACGGCTAGACATCCTCGTGACTGGCTGAGATGTAGGAGTCAACTGATGAGTTACAGTATCCTTTGACAAACCAGCTATTTAAAAGAAAGAAAACTTAAGAAGCCGGAAATCATTAAACAAAACAGTTGTTTTATTCAAAAGCGCAGATGCGCATACGTAACATACTTAGAACCTCACACATTCCCTTCACTCAGTTTGATAAGCATCAAACAAACAGAGAAAAACTTGGACAATATAGCAGGAAACTAAAAGTGATTGGCAGCAGTAACAGGCGGTGCACCAATAGGACCAGCAGAAGATCTCTCACAGTACCCAGCAAGCAAAGTCCCTTCTTCAGCACTAAATCCAAGGACACTCAGCATTGAAGGCCAGCAACGGCGAGTGATGACCTCGATGGCATTGCAGCATGGGGTGTCGAGATCAGCCTCCCCGTTGAGGAAGAAGGCTACGACCTCATTTGAGCACTGTCTGAGCTCTGACAGAGCGGTCCAGCAGTCATTTGTTTCGGCTTCAGTGGACTGTAATCGCTCAGCAAGGCCTAGTTTAGGCTCAGCAAGGCCTTCTTTAGGCTCAGCAAGGCCTTCTTTAGGCTCAGCAAGGCCTACTTTAGGCTCAGCATCCTTTGGTATGTCTCTAAGAGATGTTGCAGCATTTGCCATAAGGAGTACTAGTATGGTTAGTAGCATCGAAGTAGTGAGTTTGACGGCCATGATGAAAATTGTTGATAGGAAGTGTGAAGGAAATGGGTGTAGTTAAGAGGAGATTAGTGGAAAAGGATGGGAGATGGTGGAGAAGAATGAGGTGTTTGGGTTGATTTATATAATGGAGCAGGGGAGATGAGAGGTCAAAACGTTAAGTGCATGGCTTAATGCAGAAGAGATGATTGGTTTTCTACATCAGTTTTCTGTACTGCATTCAAGTTTGTAGAATGCGGAACGAATCAGATTGCTATTGCTAAATTTATGCACATTAATGTGCAATTGATAAATTTTTTTTGGTGATAATTAATGTGCAATTGATTAATTACCAATTAGCTTATGTCACTTTGATGATACGGAGTATTAGCTTGGGGTTGTGTAACATGACCTAGAAGATTGTGATAGTAATTTCTAAATCAAACACAAACTAAATATATAGCTAAACCTCATTTAAAAAACTTAGGAGGATCGGATTAGACATGAGTAGATCTCTAATAAAATTTTAGTGAGTTTAAAATAATCAAACGAATAAGAAGCAAACAACAATATGGTTGATAATAAAGATGGCAATACAACAATGTTGATATGATATGAAAGTCATGGAAACTATATAGTACTTCATTTATATTTCATTATATTGAATCTACTTACTCTCATATTTGATTTTCATTCTAATGTCATGTGAGGTCAAAGAATTCTATGTGAGAACGAACACATTTGAACACATGAAACAACACAACAAAAAGTAAATTATTGTCACAAAAGTCAATATGCCCCAAAACTGTTGAGTATGGGTTAGAAAAGAAATAGTACATAACTAATCATATCTCCATAAACTTCTTTTGAAAAATGTGTTTTCTAAAAAAAACAAGAGTAAGATACACCAATTTCTTCTTCTAGAACCATGAAGTTCATCATCTCCAAAAATATTAAAGGAAAAAAAACCTCTAGATATGAAATTGAAACACACAATTGCTTTATCTCAAACCATTGAGTTCATGTATATTATTCCGTAAACATGCAAGAAAAACCCCGTTAGAAAAATTAACATCGTTAAAATATGTTCAACATCACTAAATAAATCCTTCTTACAATTATATAAATACCGACCGATTATATATTAATCATGTCTCTTAAGTTCAAAAGAAAAAAAATATGTAGTTACTTATTTTCCATAAACTTTCCCTCAAACCACAATTGCTCTTTCTGAAACCATTGACTTCAAAGTTCTCCCAAGAACATTTAAAGAATAAAAATCACCTGGTAAAAAAAAAAGTACATACTACTCATTTTCCATAAACTTCTTCACAAATTACAATTGCTTTTTTCGATACCATTGAGAGTTTCACAAGTTCTTAGAAAAGACGTAGCTCAACTTTCTACAAGCTAAATTTTCTTAAACTCCTTAGAAATTAAACCTCACTAATTATTAGAAAAGACCGTGTACTTTAAAAGATAAAAGTAGACGACTAGACGTGCTTCTCCCAAAATAAATCAACTCAAACTTAGTATGTGTTTGGCCTAACTTTTGGAAGTGTTTTTCAACCCAAAAGTTGCAAGCTTGGCCAAACATAGTGTTATTGAAAAACCCAAAAAAGAGAAGCACCAAAATGCAACTTCTGTTTCTTCCAAAATCTATTATTTAAAGAAAGAAAATATCTTGTTATCCCATAAATGCAATATTCAAATTCTCTAAAAAAAGGAAAAAACTAGGTTTAGAAATAAGTAGGCTAAACACTTCTAACAGCTAGTCTTGGGAGAGACCATCTACTTTTATTATAAAAGTAGACCAAGCCAATAAGCCATGCTGACCCAATAAACGCATATAAATCTACAACTCAATTTGGGCGTGTAGCGAGGTTTAGAAATTAGTTTGTAAAGAGTTGGTCTATTTTATGATAGAAGTAGACAATCTTTTCTAATAATTTGTGCATTTCTAAACATTATAAACACTTTTACCATAAACTAGGCCAAACTCATATTTTCCTTCTAAAAACAGTTGTTAGATAAACTATTTTTGAGAAGTAAAAACAGTTTTTCAAAAATTAAGCCAAATAACCTCTTACTATATTCAAGTCGAATTATAGATTTTTATCTTCTTATTGGGCTAACATGGCTCCACCGAAAACATCAAAGGATGGAAACTGTTGAAGAAAAGTAACATGAGCGCCGTCTGTGGGAATCGAACCCACGACCACACGGTTAAAAGCCGTGCGCTCTACCAGCTGAGCTAAGACGGCATCTCTGACACCCCACCCCCATCTTTAAGTGTTTGCCTTACGCCTTCCACTCTCCAAAACCCACGGATAAGCCTCCACATATATATCTCATATCAATATAGGAGTACTCCGTAATCATCATCATAACACTACCCAATCCCTTACACTCACAAGTCACTCCCCAGTCCCCATGGCTACTACTACTTCCACAACTCCCCTCACTTCCTTCCCTTCCCTCTTCACCAAACCAACCACACTAAAACCCCACTTATTACCCCTCTTCACACTCCCCACTAAACACCTCACCCCACTCTCCTTATCCCACGTGACAATATCCCACGTCACAAAATCCCACGTGACAAAATGCACCACCAGTGATAATAAAAAGGGTGATGACGTGGGCATTGGTATTACATTTTATGACACCCTCAACCCGGACGAGGAGCTCACCTTCGACCCGCCCGAGAGACCCGACGACTTCCTCCCGCCCCGGCCCATCGACGAGCCCCCTTTCGAGTCCGAGGACGAGGTCGCCCGGGCTTATGAAGAGTTGTATGGTGCGGCGTACAGCGGGGAGACCTTTTTGGGGAATGATGTTTTCGCCATGGATGCGAAGGTGAAGAAGGCGACTGGGTTCGGGTCCAAGGCCAAGAAGGAGAAGATAAGGGATGGGTTCGACGAGAATGTCGTGCAGGTACTATAATTCTTTTACTCCCTGCATTTCTACCAATTCTTGTCATTTGACTTTTCACATTTGTCGAGGTCATATTTTGACTATTAATATCTCAAAATATAATCATTTTCAACATATAAATTTATAATGGTTAGATGGTTAGATTTGTATTTGAAAATACTTTTATATGATTATAATTTTGATTATTTTTTGAATTATATTTTTTTTAATATATTAACAGTCAAAATATGACATCAAATAGTGTCAAAAGTCAAATGCAAAGAATTGGTAGAAATGGAGGGACTCCCTCTGGCCTAGTGAATTCCCCCCATTTCATTTTTGCACAAAGATTAAGAAAATGCAAGTGGGTGGGGAAAAGAGAGAGCACTTGCAAGGGCAAAATTGTATCTTAATTAGCTTTGTTACGCCCCACTTGCGAGGGTAATGAGGTAATATCACCCACATAAAACTTATCATAATAGGAAATGGGGAGGAAATGAGTGGGACACCCCAAAAAGGAATATGGGGGGAATTCACTGGGACGGAGGGAGTATTTGTTATTACTTTGAGTGGTTGTTTGGTGTTTTTGGTGGGGAATTTAGTGAAAGGCGGGTTTTTGTGAATTCTAGTTAATTGACAACCTTATTGTGAATTTTTGTGGATTTTTGGAGTTTTTGGTGGGAAATTAAGATTGAATTTTGTTGGGAGGTGGGTTTGAGAAGAATGTAGTTGAGCTATATCTTTGATTATATATATGCATTGTTTTTTCGGAAATTCTTGTATGAGATAGTCTAATTTTTGGTATGTTTGAAGGGATAAGGTGCGAATTCGAAAGAAGATTCGTGTTTTGGAAGTGGGATTTTTTTTTGTTGAATTCATGCTAAGTGGTATGATATGATTGATTAGGGGCAGATTTGGCTATTAGCGGGCCAAATTTATAAAATGTGGTAGAAAAAGGTAGAAAATGGTAGAACAATGGCGAAAAAGATTGAAAAGATGAAAACTCATAGCAAAAAATGATTTTGCTACCCCATTTTCAAATGTTGGATCCGCAACTGTGACTGGTTATGTATCTAGTGATGGGATTGGAATTTTTGGGTTCAAATTTGAGTGAAAGGTGGGTTTTTGTGGAATTTTTGCTGATTTGTAAGTTTGTATTTTGTACCCTGTAACGAATTGATTAAATTTCATGATTTTGGTTGTGAATTCTAGTAGATAGGGGTATGTAGGTGGTGGTTGATGTTGTCCATTGCTGTTTATTGGTTTGATATTAACTGATAATCAATTGGGTGTGGGTTTCAATGCATGGACTAATAAAAATTAGGTTCATGGTAAATGATTTATCGTTACCACTTACCAGAGGTCGTATTGATTTGAAAGTGAGGAGGTACATTCTCTTCAAGTAACATATTTTGGAAGTGTGTCAGAATTTTAGTGAAAGATGGTATTTTGGGAGCTGGGATTTGCTGCTTTGACTCTGTCTCAACTAAAACCACCTTCTAAAGGCAAATTGATACTATATTGGATAATATTTTGAGAATGCGGTTCGGAGTTGATCTTAAAAGGTTTTGAATTATAACGAGTCCATGCTAATTGCTTTGATAAGTTGTTTTATATTTATTTTGGGTAATCAAAAGAGGTAATCTATGCTGCTATCAGTCTGATTTTGTCTAATGATGTTGGACAATGTAGTGAGAGTTGGGTGTGGATTGGAATGAAAAGTGAAAAGTATAGTTGGTTTTATAGACACGATAATTGGTAAACATTTTGGTTTAGTTCTGTAAATTATAAGTGAGTATGTACTATGTAGATAGTCTTTGATTATTTGAGATAGGGTATGAGATTGAGGGAAAGATTATTTTTTGGACTAGAGTTTTTGTGGTTGTGGGTTCGACTTTGACTGGAATCATGATCATTAGTGTGTATCTGATAGTGAATAGGGTGTTGTTTTCCAGAAGTGGGTGTAAAATGTAAGATGGGCTTTTGGGAAGTAGCTTTCATTTGAGGTAACTGTCTGATTAGTGAGTTTTTTTTATACAGTTGAGGAAATTTGTATTGAGAATGCAGGTATCTTTTAAAAGGTTTGATCTTGCTTGTTAGTTTCTGGGGTATGTTTATATAAAACTCAAGTGTAAATCTGAATTGAAGATGCATTTTCCAGACTAGAGCTTTTAAACCTGGTTTAAGTAATGGGTGTGTGTTGAACTCATGCTCTAAATATGGTTTGTTGTGAATTGGACAAAGCTTTAAGAATTGTGTGAGGAGTTGAATCTGAGATGGTTTTTTTGTTGTGTGTCTATAACTCGTACTAATTGGTGATGTTTTCGGTTCAGTAGTGGATAGAGAGGTGCCCTTCAATTAGTCTAATTGTAATTGATAACATTTAATGAACTTGGTTTGGATGGGAATCTTTATAGAGGCACCATTTCCAATTGGGTTACTTACAATTGAGTTGTTGGGCGTTATTTGGAAGATCAGGTGTGAACTTAAAGTAAGATGTATTTTGGCTTATGAATTGATGCTGATTTCTTGTAACTGTTCTGTGATGGATAATATGCTTTTGTTTGTTCAAATTTAAATTGAGGGTTCATCTTTTTTGAAGTGGGTTTCTTGTGCCCAAGTCTGCTTAAACTAGTGTCACATAATGCAGTTTACAGCCTTTCTAATTTCAAATTTGTATACTGGTACTGGTATGTGGTTTGTCAGGCTTCAGGTTAGCGAACCACAGTAAACCTAGGTTCCCTTTTTGTGTAGTATAACAAACCGAGAAATTTGATAGTGCTCTTAACTCAAACCAGCTGTGGAGTGATTGATGGCTTGTTTTCAACCTTCAATATCTTCGGTGATGTGCGTCCAGTTTTACTGGACTGTTTAGATGTTTTGATCCTGTTGAACTGCGTTAATTGGTGAACTGACAGTTCTTTGTATGATGCAGGTCAGAAGAGTGACCAAGGTGGTCAAGGGTGGCAAGCACATGAGGTTTAGGGCCATTGTCGTTGTGGGCGACAAGAAGGGCCAGGTCGGTGTTGGTGTTGGGAAGGCCAAGGAGGTTGTTGCTGCTGTTCAGAAGGCCGCCACAGACGCTCGCCGGAACATCATCACAGTACCCATGACAAAATACCTGACTTTCCCTCACAGGTAATGAAATAAATTGGATCTTTCAAAAAAAAAAAAAAATTGAAATAAGTTGGAACTTTTTTAATCTGAAGCCTGAACACTTTTGTGATTCATTTGTCATTCTTAGCATGCATGTTGAGGTTATATTATGAGCTTTTCTAGCTCTAAGGTATGCCATTTTTCGTGAAAAGAGCTTTGAGATCTTGATTGTTATAGCTCAAATTATAGGATAAAGTTGCCGGTTTTTTGAGGAAATTCTAAATAATCTACTTAAAAGTCAAAATACTAATTGGATTGCTGATGCAAGGGTCTGATAGGAACTTGAGCAGGAAAAAAATGATATCTCTCTAGAAGGGAATCAGGAGAGAAAAAAAGGCATGGGTGAGATGAATTTGTTTGTCAATTAACGGTCAACTGAATTTGCTTATACCACTTATTATTATAAACAAGGTTAACAGGATGCATATGTTTGCAATCATTTTCTGTTTTCTACTTTGTGCATCTAAGAATAATTTGAAGTTTGCTGGACTGATGTCAAAAGGACATAGGGAAATTATCAATGCAATACATGCTTATGACCTATTTATGGGCTATCGACTGCTAATTTAACCAGTCCTCTCAGTTCTTATTAAGAGAAAGGATGTAGTTGGGAATTTTAATTTTGGACCTGGGGAAGTTGTGACGCTGGGTCGGTTTCGGTGAATTGGTGAAGTGGTTGCTCGTCTAGTTGAAGAATTAGGTCCTTTTGCCTTTGCCAATAGTCACTGGATTAGACGAATAGGTGCCCTGGATCAGCAACTAAAGTCTGTACACCATAGATACTCAGCAATTGACACAAGTGCATGGATGTTTTTATACTGAACCACTCAACATTATAACTGGGGAAATTTTCACATTAAAGAGCCATTTTGGCTTCTAGTTCAAATTGTAAAGGAGAGAAGAGTCTAAAACTATAGCGTAACTGACATAGTTCCTTTGTTAAAATCTGGTGGTAGTGCAAGGAACCCTAGTTGAAACTTTAAGTGGAGTTCCGTCTCACATTGCCCAACTATCTTGGCTGTTGTTGAACCATCAAATTGGGGGAAGGTGGTGTTGTCACTCTAACGTTATTTGCTCCCCTCCTTTTGGTCTGTACTGCATCTGTATCAAGAAAGAATACGGAAATATATGATTGGGCGAAGCATTGAGGAAAGGCATACATTCCCCAGAATGTTCCTTGATCAGTGGTAACTTTATTCTAATTTTATGAAGTCACATTGAAACCGCGCTGTAACCACTGGGGAGTTGTTATTTACTTTGAAAAAGGCTTCCCAATATTCGTTCAATTAAAAAAGTGCACCCTAAGCAAAAGACTACAGATAGAAAAGCAATGGCGTTAAAAGGCCACGAGAGCTCACAAAATGGACTCCTTGCAACGTGAACACCATAGATAAGCTTCCATGTTAACCCAAAATTATATCAGTCATCCTTGAGTGTGTTAAAAGTCTTTCTTAACCGCACTTTTGACACATTTTGAGTGACCTTTAAGATTTTGTGTGGTGATGTGGGCCGTTTATCTATGTACTCCTAGTGTATGCATGTTTGCACAAATGATTTCAGCGGTAAATAACCAAAGAAAGAAAGTAAAATAAAAGCATCATTGGATAAGTAAAATAAAAGCTTAGGGTGTACTTAAATTTGACATGAGTGTACAACCCCTGAATGTCAGGGGAGAAGTTATTTTGTGGTCCTAGACCATTGACCCAGGGATACAAGCGAATAAACTAAATTTGTTGACCCGATTTCGCGACCTGAACTAGACAACAATGGGGAGTTTAGAGCAATTGTTAGTGGCCTAGACCAAATCCTACGTGGTGGTCTACGAACACGCAATAATTTTTTGTTAAAAGGAAAATTTATTGTGTTGTCCTGGATCGTCACTTAGGACGTGGTCCAATGACACTCGAACACTTGGCAAATTAAGAAAACTGATCCAAATTCTGGTTCCTGAACTTGAAAATATGGGGGAGTTCACAGCAAAAAAGATTATACAATCTCGCATGTGGCTTATTGTGAGCGGTTGGACCTTACAGACGCAAGACAAACCAATAAATATTTGTTATAAGGAGAAGTTATTGTGTGATCTTGAACTGCATCGACGCTAATGACACGGACACATGATGAATAAAAAAATTTGCACGATTTTTTTTCCAAAATGTGAGACTGAGACACGTTGCTCTTTGTTAGTGGCCTAGACCGCATCCTAGGTGATGTTTCAGGATCACACTACTCTTTGATAAATTTATTGTGTGGTCTTGAGACACCACTTAGGATGTGGTACAGCCGTACAGGTCCTTTGGGCATAAGGATACGTGGCAAATTTTGCTGCCTGAAACTAGAAAATAGGGAGTTCAGAATATTTTTTCTTTTTACAGAATCTGACTTAAAACCTCACACTAGGAACATGCAATAACTTTTCTGTAAAATGATAATCTATTGTGGGGACAAATACAAAAGGAGGATGATTTTACAGTCACATTTTAGGGTCTTACCCTTATCCCCTGTTTTGGATCAATTTGGGTGGCGTAGAGTTAGGACATACAGGGCAGCCTCGTTTTAAGCAGTAGACGTGTTTGGCTGTTAGAACATCTGTTTTCATGGATTTTTTCTTTTGAAGCTGGACATACAACCTATTCCTTTTGTTTCAGAATGTAATATTTTTTCGTTTTTGAGGATTTAACTTTGACTATTGAAATTCTGAGTTCATATGGCTAAGAATGATAAATGGACATTCTGAAAGTATTTTGCATTATCAATATAACAATATAATTTCATGTTTATTTTATATAAATATTTTCTTGGTTTAACCCATTGTCTAAGTTTACCTCGAAAAGTGGAAACATCGTATTTGATGTTTTCTTCCATTTCATGGTCACGCTTCAACTAAATGTTTAGTTCCCATCAATCAATGAAAAAAAAAAAAACAGTTGTGGGTCTTTTTATTAACACCCTTTCCTTTCTGCAAGCGGTAATTTGGAAAAGATCATACTTCATATAATTGCTGATTTACCTTTGATGATGATTGGATGAACAATGGGAGTCAATTATGTCGGGCATTATCACTTCACCCTTTGCTTTTATGTGACCGTACTTGAATAGAAGTAGCTTGAGTTCAATATCACGGTGGGAAATCATATTGAAACCTTTGTGACACTGTAAATGCTAAAAAATTTATTTCCAGCATTGCTTTTGATCTCTTTAGTTCTAACAACAACCACAAACAGTTAAAACTTGGTTGGTTTAGTGGTATTTGATATCTATCAGAAACCATGTAGTTCGACTTGGGGTTATGAGGTATATTATCAGCTAGTATGTTCTGTTGGACCTAGGTTTATGTGCCAAGTTTTATACTTCTTTTAGTGTGTGAAAACTTTCAAGGAAAAGGGAAAAACTGTTTGGCTAGAATTTGGCCTCACGTTCCTTTTTTAACTTAAAGGATCCAGTATGGCTTATTGGCCAATCAGTGCTCCACTGAGTAACTATATCTTCATGTATTACTACCTGATAATCTTCTTTATGAGCTAACTTATTCACGTGTCTTGTTGTGCAAATGATCAGTCAGTAGGGCATGTTGGACCTTTAGAGAATGTGTGACCATATTCTGATCACCCGGGTTTTCTCTTTTTGTCAAAAGCTGTTACATTCCGAAATCTTAGCTAGGATTTAGCCACTTGATCCATCTTAACTCGTGGCTCATTTGGTATTGAGTACAATATCATTATTGGAGGAATCTTAACAAGTTTCAAGAGCACTTTTAGTTGGACTGCCTCATTTGTAGTTCCATGGTAATGCTTTCCCAATCACCATTAGTTTTATACTATTCTAATTATTTCTTCTTTGATTTCCATTGCTACGTAATACCATCCGTGAGGGTGGGAATGGGTGGTAAAGAAATTATAGAACAAATACACGTGTTTGAAGGTGAAGCTACATTACCATAGAAAACTACTTAGGACACAAAGTAAAACTACACATAAACTTTGTTACTGTTCCTTTATTTTATAACCGAAACGAGCTATCAATGGTCCAATAGACTCTATTAGCTAAATTACTCGCGTTTTGTGTGACATCTTGTTATGCTGCTTGTGTATTGTACCACACTACTTAATCTGTAAAATGAAAGATGCTTATGCGATTTTATGCCAGGAATGAGGCTGACTATGGAGCAGCAAGGGTGATGCTTCGACCTGCTGCGCCAGGAACTGGAGTTATTGCCGGTGGTGCTGTTAGAACTGTGTTAGAGATGGCAGGGGTTGAGAATGCCTTGGGCAAGCAGCTCGGAAGTAACAATGCGCTCAACAATGCCAGAGCCACAATTCTGGCCGTACAGAGTATGAGACAGTTCAGTGATGTGTCCCGTGAACGTGGTATCCCTATGGAGGAACTCTGGAAGTGATGATATGATGTCACCAGGAACACGAATGCATCTCTATTTCTTTACCCGTTGAGTGTTGTGAGATTTATTGTATATTCAATGCTTTCTTGTACTTTGGTAGAACACTTTGCTGAACTGCAAGCATAGCCATCTTACTGCCAATCAGGAAATGTAGAGCAAATGTAAAGGGGGTTTGTTTCTCTGGCCCAGATAGAATTGGTCTAGTTGCCTTTGATTGTAACCAAATCAATTTTTGCTTAGATAATGTCTGTAAAATTTGAGCAATACAGGCAGCAATGGCACCTTTGAGAATTGTTTATTGAATTTGTCTGCGAAAATTGTTGTGAATCTGTGCAGAGTAATGATGTCATATCATACTCCGTATGTACCATTCTGTCCTGATCCCCTGATACTTACTCTATTTGTTAAAATGACCTTGCATGATTTGTTAACATGACTTCTGTGAATGTCATTATGTACTGTCATTATGTGCAATATGATCCAAGAAAATGGATTCTTCTGTCAGGTTTGACGTTGCTGGCAAGACGTGTATGAGCATAAACCCAAGGGTACTGAATCAATGTCGCAGCAGAAACACCACCACCAAACTTCAAATAGCCATCTTTACCAATATTTACATCAGGCATTTCGTACCAATAATTGTTGACAATTGCTAAACGCAAAGCCTGTATCACAAACAAAAACCAACATTTTACTAGAGAATTCGAGGCTGCATAAATTTTAGGACAAATAATACACTGAACTAAACCTTGTTAAATTCACAGAAAACAAGACTGATTTCATCAATTACGTTCAAACAAGAACTACGGAGTACTTACCTCTTTAGCAAGGGCTATGATGACCTTCACACTGTTGCCTCTCCACAGTGAAATGGCAGCTTCGCGTTTTATTGTTCGGAGGAAGCAACCTTTCGTCCCCTTGAAAGTAGTATATAGACTTCCAGATTTTATCTTCTCAATCTGGTATCAAAAGATAAATTTGCTCAATTGGAGCCACAATTGTATCAGCAGCAAGACAAAGAACCCTATGTGTGGCATGGATCAGTATCAACTTTGAGACATTCAGTGCACGCTTCAGATGTAGCGTCACTGGGTGGCAAAGCCAGCTGATCGATGTGTAATGAAAGAGGAATTATATTCACTCAGAAATACTGCAGAAGTTTATCTTAGGCATGTTTAAACTTTGTCAACCAAATGATCGATCTAGGAGTTGCTACATAGCCTAATTCCATTAATCAGAGAAATTCTCCAGAAAAGAAGTTTACAGGACTAAAAGCGTTTAGTCACATGCAAGAAGTTACATCAACGGTAGATATGAAGCATAGTTTGCGGGACTCAGCTTTTGGTTGCTGCAGCTATTATGTAATTTGGTTTGCATTCCTGATGGAGATATATTTGCTATACCTAAAAAGCAATGAAGAAAAAAAGTAAAGAAAAATATTTAACGTCAAGATGAATTTGGAGTGGAGGAACCTATCAAGATGTTTTAGCAGATGATATGTGCTAGAGGAAACATGGTCCAGAGATTCAAATGTAGATTGGAAAGACCGACATCCTAACAAAACTAATAGGCAGACTAGTATAACTTAATAATTGCCACCACCCAAACATCACAGCATTCTGATAGTTGTCCAAGCCCCCGGTATCTGTATACCTTCAGTACGAACAATACTGAAAAGCTAGTTATTCAAGTTAAGTTAGATCAATTGTGACAGACACTCAGCATAAATATATACAATGTAGTAAGAGCACTCATAAACAGTATCCAAGTATGGAGTGAATCCTGAGTCGGACCAGGCTATCTTCAAGGAAGTTCAAGTACATCGTACTACTTAGAGGAGTCACACAGAGTCCATTAACAGGCTGAGTCAGATGTGGGTAGTTCAAAGGAAGCATCCTATGTAACATAAGCTCGCGCGCAATGCACAGATACAAGCAAAAGAAATTGCTCCTAGTAAACAGCAGAGCACATAAGAAACAATGAGCTGACAAGATGTGCACCCAATAGTGAACTATAAAATAGGACTGAACAAATGAGTATTACTTCTAAGATTAAATATGCTGCAGGTTTTACAATTGTAGCATGCAAAGATCCCATACTCTCCTTGAGAAATATGCGATCAATAGAACTGCTGATGATGATGATTTGTAGGCCTGTAAATTTTATTCCTCTTTGGATGGTTGCACATTTTTATGACTAGAATTTTAGTGGACAGGGTCTTTAAAAACCAGACATGGCTCTCTTTTTATATAGATACAAGTACGCTAACAGGTCATGGATAGCACTGCTATACAGCACCTCCTTCTTTTATCATAGAGCAGCAGGATGTCTCAGCTAATTTATGACTCCATCCTATTTCTCCCAAGAAGTATATTATTAGGTGTGGTCTCCTGGCGTAGTGAGTTGAAGCATTATGAACATTGGAAATGATAGTTGCAAACCAATGGCATCAGTATCTGGATGACAGGATTAGAGCAGAGCTGTTCTTGTCTCACTGCGCCACTGCAGACTACCGCCAGAAATTGGTATTGTTCTCAAATAGTTTTCTACCCTAAAAGTCTAAAACGAATTATGCACATTTGAGAGGCGATGCTGATAATCACAATACTTTTCTACACAGGCCCATAGTCTTGATTCCAACATATTTAACCAGGTTCTAATGGATAAGGATAGATTGTGATTGAACCTGAAATATGTTTTTCTTGGTAATAAACTTCCAAGACAAACATGAGTATATGGAGTTAATGATATGTATTTTCCTAGTTGTCTGAAAATGCCAAATGTTAATACCCCTGTAGGCTCACATGCTGTGTTGGACACAGATTGGTTATAAAGGAATGGATGGAAGTAGATAGATATTGTTTATTCTAGAAACTCTAAGGTTTGTAGTACTATTGCCTATCTTGACCAATATTGGTGTACATTTTGGCTGGAATTGGACCATCGTATATAATACTTAAATCAGAGGAGGCCTCAAGCAGAGACTCATACACTGAGCACAAGAAAAAAGAAGTTATTGAAAGAGTGAACTTAAATTGTAATGTATTTATTGCAAAAAGACCATTCCTGTCGTTAATCCTTTTTGGTCGAAAATATAAGCTTCAAGTAAGTCCAACAAAAACGTTTTACACCAAAACTACAGGGGCGTTCCCCGCTCAAGGCCAATAAAACATCCTATCTTCAATCCTTGTACGTAAGATCCTGGTTGCAGCAGGCATGAGCATGCTTTCATCGGTAATCGGCTGGATTGACTGAAACAAGGGAGGACACCCATGGGTATACCAGCTGATTGTTTCGTCTATTAACAACTTCAGTGTTATAGAACTTGATAGCTTGACTTTGTAGATCACAACCTCCAAAATACCCTGAACTTAGCCTTCTCCCTATTAGCAGTTTTTGTCCATCTTTCGAACAGGATAAAACGGATGGAACTTGATTCCGAGCACCTGGGTAGTATGACCCTTCAAAGGACATCGACGAGCAAGAGAAAACTTTTGTCCAGGAAGCCTTAACACCATACTCCTTCATGACCCAAATCTGGAGGAGACCCTTCTGCATACTTAACAAATACAAACATCCTCTTATCCCTGATAACTTCTCGAGGAAACCATCATGAGTTTCATGCATACCAGGCATCGGAACCTCATGAAAATCTTCGTTCCCAAGATCAAAGGCGGATATACCCAAACTGCTGCCATCATTAACGGCCCAATGTAAAGCATTATTGACCAGGACTCCCCTAGTCATTGGCAACATTGGGGTTACCTCAGTACCAACATGCCCTACGGCCCTGCAACTTGTCCACGAGTCGCTCTTCAAACTATAGACATGAGCAGCCCTGTTCGAGTCATAGTAGGAGAAACAAACCACCTTGTAATCATTATTTACATAGTCGTAACCAAAATCTTTCCACGTCATAGAAAATTTGCAGGAACGTGGGAGTTTCTTGGATTGAGGAAGTCTTCTGTAAGCCCTAGTAGCAGGGTTGTAAAGCGAGTAGTGACCGCTCTCCACAAAGCAAACCAAACCACAGCCGATTACAAGGGTTTCACCACAAGGGGTTTCGGCCGGAAGGTCGGGAAGGTTAGTGGCTCGAAAAGCGACACCGTCGAAGTTGATAGAACTTAAGGGAGTGCCTGAGTCCCATAGGAGAAAAGAACCATAAGAACTCGCCTCGAGAGAGTGGCTTAGGTGTTGTTTTATGAATCTTTCGCTGTTGATTTCATCACGCCAATGTTTAGAGACACACTTGAAACGTTGCAGATCATCAGCTGGTACCCTTAAGAGGATCTCCGTGATCAATTCTGGTGGTAGATCACTGCAACTTATACTTGTATTCTTCATCACAAGACAAATTTTAGAGAAGACCTTAAGATTAACACGACGTACAAACCTAACTCTCACGGAGTCAGGGTTTCACTGTTTGTGTTCTTATATAGGGGATATCATACCAAGTTAGGTTATTCCTGTATAAGAAAAACGCCGCAATATTTAAAGTGTATATTGTATATATTAATTAACTAATGTAAATTGTTCACCAAATAAAAAAAGTTGATGTAGATTAGTTTATTTCCTAGTCCTAGACGTACTCCTAGTTTCCTTAAATCATTATACATAGTTTCCTTGATACTCTAAAACTTATATTCCTATATCTATCTTTTAGGTTGGAAAATTTTACTATGTAGGAAAATCATTATACATAGTTTCCTTTCTTCATTGGCCGCTGTCTTCCTCGGCCTCTCCACATAGAACCTTAATTTCCGCTGCCGAAGCATACAATTCCTTGGAAATATTTTTCGTGCTTCCTTTTTGATTAAAATTGTGTATTTTCTTGTGATTTTTCAGGTGAAATATATGTGTTTTTTTTTGTTTTGATACGACGTTGAGATGATAAATCTCGCTTGAATGTTTTTAAACGGGTTTTATGTGTGTATTGGTATGTTGTCGAAGATGTTGCCATGTAAAAGTTGTAAGCTCTGTGTATTCATTGCTACGTAAAAGATGGGCCTGTTCTCTACCCTGTTTTTTTATTTTATTATACATAAAGTTACAAAAAAAAGAAAAATACAGAAAGTTCAGAAAAGTTACAAAAATAGAGAAAGTTCAGAAAAGTTACAAAAAATACAGAAAAATACAGAAAGTTCAGAAAATTTACAAAAAATACAGAAAAATACAGAAAGTTCAGAAAAGTTACAAAAAATACAGAAAGTTCCAAAAAATACAGAAAGTTCATAAAAGTTCAGAAAATTGTTTTTTGTACGTGTTATTGTTATTATTATTGTTATTATTATTATTATTATTATTATTATTATTATTATTATTTATTATTATTATTATAAGTGTTATTAATTAA
>CAAKMY010096005.1:0-12686 GCA_901111285.1 Corrigiola litoralis | reverse complement strand
GTTCCATTCATCATTACATGTGTCTAGGATGTTTTCATCCAATTTTCGTCCGATTTCATTTTGGGGCCGAAACGATGTTTTTTCGTGGATAATAGTCCACAAAAACCGGCTTTTTGGGTCGATTTTTGATTTTCCGGAAAAGTCTTTGAAAATGACCTAGCATGCTCCTAGGGTGTTTTTTCGAAGCAAGGTTGAGCCTTGTTGGTCATCCTCACTGATGGTTTGATGAATGAAGGTGGTATAGTGGTATCTCTTGATCTTCCTTTGTTGGTTTGGGATCATGGCAAATTGGCAATCATCACATCTCAGCATGATATTTGTACCCAAAAAACAAAATAACATATCATATTTAACACTCTTTAACCAATGCCCCTAAGCACTCTTTAACAAAATTCTATGTTATAGAGGTATGTAAGGGTATGATAAATTATGAAGTTTTAAAAGTTCATGAACCCTCCTATCAAAAATTTTGACACCATTGTTTTCGTTGAATAATCTAGGAGGGGCAAGGTTATTGAAAACATGTGATAATGATTGAGAGTGCAACAACCTATATGAGAATTATCTCTAATTCTAATTTTTAATCCCCATATATGTGATCAATGTAGAGTTGTCTATAGATGAAATCATTCATAAACGGGTGAGGCCTACACATTTGTGTCCATATTGATCTTCGTTATTATGTAGAATGACCTTTGTAATCTCCTTTATTCATAAGAGGAATTCATCGCCTTGTCATGCTTAATGATTCGTATCTTCCCTATTTGCTCTAGACTTGACAAACGGGTCACTCATGTCGGATTCAACCAATTTGGGTCAACCTTGATTTCATGACTTTTCTGGACTAGTTCAGTACTTCAGTATGCTTTATTAGTCAAGTTGGCTGCGTCGGGTTAAACGAGATTGTTTTAAACTTTATTCTACTTTATGTTGTGGTCACCTCATTTTAACCCCACGAACATTGGTTCACACTATAGATCGACCATTTTGCAAAAACACAAGTCAATTTGATAATAATATAATAATACATAACTCGAGTAAATTTGGATAGACTCGTTTTAGGCTTGGTCAATCCAAATCAGACCACTTGGAGTCTGATCAGCTACACGTCTTCGAAACTTCCCTCAAATTCAAGAAAATAACTAGCTCAACTGATTAGAGCTACCCTAATTATGATAATTATGAGGTTGAGAGTTCGATTTTTATTAGCAACTTTATGCGCACATTTTAGTCCGAAAAAACCTTTCCTCAAATTCGGGTAAATTCGAGTTTCGGGTCTAGTTCGGATAAGAGAACTTCATATCATTTTTAGGTTCGGGTGGGTCCCAGTATGGTCCCACACAGAAAAAAAAACTATAGCTTCTAAAACCCTCACTAAAACCACTCATTCTCCCATAAATTTCTGCAAATACAACAAAAAAATGAAGCTGAAGCAATTAGAAAGTCTCCTTGGAAACCTTGACCAGTTTTCCACTCCAAAGGTATCACCTTTTCCCTTTATTCATGCATTTACCTCTTAAATTGTGCAAAATTATAGTGTTACTCTATCATATGTTGCTGCAGATTGAACTTGAGCAATACCCAACTGGACCCCACATTGCTTCTCGCATGCTATACACTGTAAGACTGAATAAAGTCCACTGCTATAGTGTTTTTGTGTTTGGTGTACTTGTAAAGATTTGATCTTTATGAAGTGTGAAGGTTTATATGGGTGAAATGAATGATGGGTAGTTCTTGTTTTGTTGAATTTTGGTAGGCAGAGCATTCATTTGGGGATGTGAGTGATAAAGTGGTGGCTGATTTTGGTTGTGGGTGTGGCACTTTGGGGATTGCTGCTGCCCTTTTGGGTGCTAAGTGAGTTTTCTTGCTCTTTATAGTCTAGAGGTGTTGAATTTGTTGTTTAGTTTATATGTATTGGATTCGAGTTTTGTCAAGTGTAGAAGAATATGTTTTTAGGGGTCTTTTGGAACACATTCTTAGAAGAGACCGTCTAATTTTATGATATAAGTAGACGAGCTCCCTGCAAGCTAAATTAACATTAGCTTCCTGCAAGCCCAAGTCAAATCAGAGATATGTATCCCTTTGTTGAGTAAGCATAGTTCCGTCTACTTTTATGATAAAATGGCGGTCTCCTCCAAGACTTTCCGTTTCGGAAACAGCCTCTCTACCGGTCATTCTAGATCGGAAAGGGGGTGAGGCTACCTACTCCTGGACCTCCCCAGACTTCGCCTAAAGTGGGATCCATATTGGATCGTTCTTATTGATTTCGAGCTTTGGTTCTTTGATTTAAATCGTGAGTTCTTGGAATTTTGTGTTCTCGGTTTTCCTTGTTGGTTGTGATGAAATGGTTGCTGTCAACAGTCATGTTATAGGTTTTGATGTGGATGGAGAGTCCCTTGAGATTGCTTCCCTCAATGCAGAAGAACTGGAGGTACCGCCTTTTCTATGGACTTGATTGTAGGAGTTGTTAAACTTTAGACAATTTAGTGATGCGAATGGCATTTTGACATTCTTAAGTGGTGCTATCGTTGCATTTTTGCTGTAAGTGGAATTAGGTATGAGATGTGGATCTTGATATTAATTGTTAGACATTTCAAGCTCCTCTTAAATGCTGGCTCATTATTACGCATGGCCACTGATCTGAACCATGAGCCGAGCTCCAGCTGAGTAAAAGTTGTTCTACTCGATGACTAAAATTTTATTTTTCCAACTTGTGATCGACTGATCGATAAAATCAGTTTGGATTAGATAAGTATAAACCTTGAGTGAGGCTCAATAAGGGAATTATCTTGAGTGTTAAATTGCATTCACCAGGCCAACCACAAACTTATCTCCTGAAAACATACGAACTCAAGGTTCTACTTATAGTTTTGGAGACTGGGTTTACTACTTTCCTTTGCTTACCCTAGTGTGTTTTGGTGTAAGGTTGTGAATGGTTTTTGTTTAGTAATTATGTTAACATTTAAACACGTAGATATCCTCAACAAGCCCATTCCCTTGCTCCTACACGATTTCTTGGCCTTGAAACAAATGAAGGAAAATCTGAAACTGATATGTATAACACAGTTCATATTGAAGATGCTTGCATTTTCTTGAAATTCTGGGTGCAATCTTTAGCTCAACTTTTATGTCTGTTGTAAAGAGTTGTGAAGGCATGTTTTCCATCAGATAGATGCAACACGAATAAGCTTGATACGTGGATGCTTCTTCACATAAAGCAAACCTGGCCGCCCTTTTATGCTCTCTGCAGAGGACAAATAGAAAGCTTACACACTCTGTTTTCGCTTTCCTAACAACTTATGCAACTATTCGTATACATTTAAGTTTTGAAACAACTGTAGTCACTTGCTAACAGTGATTTGACGTATGAAAGGGTCCTTAGCCTAGTTTACTGCTGTCTCACAGTGGAAAATCCAGGAGGCTTGAAGCATTATGACATACTTGTTAATATTGAAGGTTGAAACATATGTTACTGTATAGTCCTCTTGCTGATTTTATTGGGATTGAGTATCATAAATATGGGCTACCATTTTGGAAATAAAGCATAAATCATGAGATCTGCTTCTTTGTAGTTTGTAATCGTTTTGCCTTATATGTCTTCATATGAAAGATGAAGTGTGTAGGGGGGTGGGGGGATAATGGATGTTATTGAGAACTAAGCAAGGAATCTAGTTTTATGTGTTATATGGTTTGTCCTACCTATCCCTGCATCGGATATGACTAGATTTATATTGTGTGTATACTTATAACATACACATGTCTAATTGTTATCAATGCAGTTGGATATAAATTTTGTCCAGTGCGACATGCGGAATTTAGAATCCAGAGGTAATGTGACATACAAACACGGTAACACTTGGTACATTGTTTCCTTCTCTTATCTGCTCTCCTAAGCTTATCTTTAGTTAGTGTCTCTTGTATTGTGAGGGATAATTTTTTTCCTCGAATAGTTACTAGATAGTTATTTCGGGTTCTAAAACAATATTGACTATATATATTAGGAAAAGTCATTGATACGGTTGTGATGAATCCTCCATTTGGGACACGCAAAAAGGGGGCTGACATGGACTTTCTATCTGTTGCATTGAAGGTACAGAGTGTGGCACCACTCTCCCTTAGTGCAATTTCTTTATTTATCAATGGGTTCGAATTGATAGTTCTTGAGAACTGGTTGTTTATATCAGGTTGCTTCTGGGGCAGTGTATTCTCTGCATAAGACGACAACAAGAGATGTGAGTCTTTTTCATTAGAACTGTAAGGCATTGCCATGTTTGTTTGAGTTTTCAGCCATTAGTAGAAACCCTTTATAGTAAAACTCTATGAACATCTAGAGAACCATTGTTTGCATGGGCTTTATAACATGTATAAGCAATCAGTCAATTAGTATCTTCAATTCTTCTGCATGGTGCATGCCTACTAATACTACCATGCTTTGCAAAGTTTTTAGCAACTACCAATCTAGCTTCACATATTTCATGTATATTTTCTTATAATGTTTTGTTCGGGATACAATTCTTTTCAGTATGTGAAGAAGACAGCTCTGCAAGACTGTAATGCTAAGAGCGCAGAGGTTTTGTGTGAGGTATGTACGGATGACTTTCCACTTAGTGACTGACTGTTATACTGTCTCACAGGTGATGAGGAACTTACTGAATTAAATGCTCCTTTTCTCCAGCTTCGATATGATGTCCCACAACTGTACAAGTTTCACAAGAAAAAGGAGGTTGATATTGCAGTGGACCTCTGGCGATTTGTTCCTGCAAAAGCCACTTGAATTGATTTTTGATTTTTCACCTGAAAAAGGAATGTTTACATTACTTGTAAATTGTGCGTTGGCCTACAGGAATTGGGATAGGCCTTAGAAAAGTGCGAATTATCCTTATGTTAGGTTGTAAAAACAGAAAAATTCTCACGTTTTCCTGAGAAGCACTTAAATGATGGTCACAGAAAAAATTCTTTCTTGTTGTATCCTTGTTTCTAGTTCCATTTGTTTGTCCTACTCAATCAGCGGCTATTACCTTGAAATGTTGTTTTCTTGCTGAATTCTCCAAAATATTGAAGAAATCCCTATGAAGTTTACTCATTATGGCCACTCATTACCTATCAATGATCTGCTAGATGTATCATGTTTGTAGGCCTGTGACATGTTTATATGTAGAAGTTACTGTAAGTGTTATTCATGTTGCTAAATGATGGATGATTTTCAGTTTTACATAAATGAATAACTAGTTGAAATTACAGCACACTTAGTTTTTTTTGAAGAATAAAATATACATATACCTCAAAAATGCCTTTACAAATAAGTGTGTTTTTTCTCCCCCAACTAATAATACAATTGATTTACTGAAGATACAGCCTCATTTGTCTCTCCGCAACCGTCCAGACACAACTATGTGGTGATTACAGAATACAAAGGCAAATAAACGGAAAAAACTGCCTTTTCATAAAAGTACAACACAGAAGAATCAGCCTCACCAATTTTCTCCAAATGCTATGATTAAACGGTTTTCAGTTATCCTCTAAAACTCATGCTTCAGATTCTACATTTTTGCTATCAGTTTGCTCTCCGAGAGTAAATCGAGCAAACCTCCGAACTTTTATGTTCTCTCCAAGTGCCGCAACAGTTTGCTTCACGACGTCCTTCACTAAGATACTGTCATTCTTAATGAAGGGCTGCTCTAAAAGAGCGAGTTCTCCGAGCCTCTTTGAAATTCTTCCATCTACAATTTTCTCCCTGATGTTCTCAGGCTTTGATAAAATGTCTTCCCTCTGCATCTCAATCTCCTTTTCCTTGCTCACAATGCTTTCTGGTATATCCTCGACTGATACATACTGAACCAAGGGGCATGCTGCAACTTGCATAGCCAAATCGTCTACCAATTCCTTGAAATTTTCACTCCTACCCACAAAGTCAGTTTCACAGTTGACTTCAATTAGCACTCCAATGCGGGCATCATGAATATAGGATCCAATTCTTCCTTCGGCTGCAAGTCGGCTAGATTTCTTTTCAGCACTTGAAAGGCCTTTCTTTCTGAGATACTCTTGAGCCTTCTCAAGGTCTCCTCCAGTTTCAGAGAGAGCCTTCTTGCAATCCATCATGCCCGCTCCAGTTTCCTCTCGTAATTGTTTAACCAAGGCGGCTGAAACTGCAACTGCTGGTGTTCTGCAATATGGGTTGGATCTCATAAGTATGGAACTTTCCGAGAAACTGGGAGCGAGGATTTTTTTTTTTTTTTTTTTGGGGGGGGGGGGGGACACGAAACCACCCATATGCCTCTATTGTCTGGTGTCTTGTTCATCAGACGAATATATCAGTCTTCCCCAGGAATTTACGAATCACAAAACAGGAACCAAGCAGCAAACACTTGCAAGAAATCTCAATCATGTAAAGCAAAAAGGAGAAACAAAATACTTGTCCCTGTAATATATACGCTGAACTCAGTAGTCAATAATCAATATGAAGTACCAAGTTGCAAGGTATAGAACATATGGAAAATAATGAATGCACCGTGTTCAACATTGCACTTAATTCACAGAACTGAGTCAGTCACTGCATACTTCGCACCTAGCAGCACCGAGGTGCAGAAGGGTATACGCTGAAGCTTTGTAATTACTTATGTATAATGCATAGAACATATTCACTATTATTCAACCCATGACTAGAAATTTTACACGGGAAGCATCATACTCAGAAAAATAGAAGCAAACATTAGAAGAACTTAGTAATCGTAGAATAAGACTAGACTAAGTCATGAATACTTTCAAAGAACCAGATGCTCAGTCATGAATACTTTCAGGGAACCAGATGCGCTAGTATATTTCCTCAATTCATACGAATCACTCAATCAATTGATGTTTAGCCAAAGCCATTTCTGTTTCTGCTCTACAGTAAAAACCATTGGACATTCTATGCAGCAAATGTCACAAGGTTGGAAAATCAAGTATTTACTTACTTCACAACCGGTTTTGGCTGCTCCTGTTCTGGTGCAGGGGCTGTTTTCACTGCAGTTTGGGCAGCAACCTCAGCAGCAAAATCTTGATTTTTCTTCTCCAATCCCTCACCAAGGTTGTACCTCACAAACCTGTTCACTTTTATGTTTTCTCCAATTGTCGCTATAGTCTGCTTCACCCAGTCCTTAACAGCCACCTTATCATCCTTAATGTATGCTTGCTCAAGCAAAGCCAAATCTCCAAGTCTCTTATTGACACGCCCTTCAACTATTTTCGATCTGATTTGTTCAGGTTTTGAAGACAGATCTTCCTTTTGCATTTCAATTTCTTTTTCTTTGTCGACCATTTCTTTGGGAACATCGTCCACAGAAAGATACTCAACTTGTGGGCAGGCAGCCACTTGCATGGCTAGATCATCAACCAGCTCCCGGAAAATATCACCACGAGAAACAAAATCTGTCTCACAGTTGACTTCAATTAGAACACCGATTCTGCTGTCATGAATATAGGAACCTATTCTCCCTTCAGCTGTCGCTCTGCTGGCTTTCTTATCTGCGCTGGCTAATCCTTTCTTTCTGAGATACTCCTGCGCTTTAACAATGTCCCCTCCAGTTTCAGATAGTGCCTTTTTGCAATCCATCATTCCTGCTCCTGTTTCTTCTCGTAGCTGTTTTACTAGAGCAGGGGCTATAGCTGCTGCAATCATAGATAAAAGAATTCAAAAAGTGGAGACATATTAGAAGGCCAAGGTAACAGAGAACCACAAGGCCGGAGATAAATACAAAGCAACTTTTATTTGAAATGTCCCTTATATAGCTATTACATCAGACAAATCGGAAAAAGGCCAATACGAAGAATCAGATCTAGGAATCCATCATGGTCTACGTAACCAAATGCATAGAAGAGCATATCATACAACCATCAGTAAAATTTCTACCTTTCTCCCAGGCTTAATTTGACTTCTTCATTAACAATCAGATACCTCTAATAAATCTATTTCTAATGCTTTCATTTCTGTTATCTTTTTCTGTTCTCTTTTTTTGCTTCTTCTTTTTTCCCTTTTTTGGGGTGTGGGTGATGTGGTATCCTCGGTGGGACATGAAGAGCATTGTAAGAAGATATAATGACTTGAAGATCCGTGCCATTTTAGAAGCAAACAAGTTGAAAAGAGGAAAAGAAAACATAGCTAGGCAAGGATTTTACAGTGCTGTATTCTAAACCAATACATGAGTTTAACAGGAGTATTACACAAAACTAATTTGCCAAATGCTGAACAGTATCTATGTATGTTCAATGAGAAGGTGCAAGAGAACTGTAAACATCTTTCTTTAAATGTCAAGTTGTGGACACTTTTGTGCAGAAGTTATTATCTCACTTAGACGTTTATGGTTGAAAGAAGGTAGCTTTAACCATTTATAAATTTTTTTCAACTGAAAGGTTTGAGATCATTGTCAGTAGTTCCCAATGCTGTATTGAGAACCAAATATCAGATTTATAGTTACCCGAAATATGTAATAAAAAGATTTCAGCACGATGTGAAAATGATAACAAGTAGTTTGTTATAAATAACTTGTAACATAAGCATCCTGAATGGCTCTATAATTCATAGTAGTTAAACCCTGATCTAATTTACAACCAGCAAGCTGAGTTTGAATTTGAAACTAACAAAGAGTGGACTGTCAGCAAAGATCATTGCCTGAATTCTATGAAACAAAATGACCATAACCATGACTATTGATTGCACAAACCTTTGGAGGCGCTCCCCTGAGGGGAAGATCCATTTGAGCTACTCTCATTGCTCTCAGGTGTTGAAGTCTCCAATTTGGCTTCACCTGCCAGTACTTCTACTGGCACATTCTCTTGTGCGCTAACACCCTGAACTTCAGTCTCTGCATCAGACACTGGAGTTGCAAGCTCAGCTTCAGCAACATCATTACCAGCTTGACTTGTCATCACGGCTTCTTCCGCATTTACAACTCCAGAGGAATCAGAGATCTCGCTTTTTGGTTCTTCTGCTACAGGGGTCAAGTCAGAAATAATAGCTTCTGACTTGGTGTTCTCTTCTTCCACTGGGGTAGGGGCAGCATCCAGGTCTTCAGATATATCAGCCACAAAGCTTTCTTCGCTATCATTTTTTATTGAAGTTTCAGCTGGTGTATCTTCACCTGTTGTTGTTTCAACAGCATTTTCCGTGGAAAATGACCCATCCTTATTCTCTATGATATCGTTTACTGCATCCGGGGCACTTTCATTGATTATATCACCAGTCTCCTGCTCAGCCTGAACTTGAGAAATTTCAGACCCAGAGTCAGTTTGTTCTACAGCTTCTTCTACTACGTCCTCTGTAGATTCTGCCTGTGATGTAACTTCAGAAGGTTCGTCCAAACTTTCCCTCTCATCCAAAAATGCAGCAATATCCTTGTTTCTACGGAAAGCCACAACAAAGGGATTTGTTGCTGTGAAAACAGTACCCTGGTTGAGCTTGGAATCTAGCTTTTCCACATCCTCCTCTTTCTTCATGGTTAAGGTTACTATGCCTCTTGCAAAACGCAGCACACGGACATTAACTTCTTGTCCAACTTCCAGTGACGAGTTCCCCATTACATTCCCAAAACCATCATCTGGTTCCTCTGATGTGGGGAGAAAACCTTCCTCACCCTCAGGAAGAGATATAAAAGCACCTGCTCGTGCAAAATTCTTAACAGTGCCGACAAGATCCTGCCCCTTGGCAAACTTGGAGGTTTTCTTCACTTCATCTCTCTTCGGACCTGCCCTGTTAGCATTGCGTTTAGGAGACCTGGGCTTGTCAGTGCTGCCATCTTTCTGTTGCTGTGGTTTATTGTTACTATCATCATCACGCATGGAAAGAGATATCCTACCTGTCTCAGTGTTCACTTCTACTACTCTCACCTTAACCTCTTGGCCTAAAGAAACTACGTCATTAACATCCTTTACAAAGCTATCACTTAATCTGGAAACATGCACCAAACCATCTGTGAAAGCTCCAAAATCTACAAAAGCGCCAAACGGCTGGATTGATCTCACTTTCCCGGTGAATACTGCCCCGGCAACAAGGTCCTCATTCTTAACAGGTGGCATCTCACTCTTCCTGCCAGTTCTTCTTCTTGCCCGAGCAGGAGCAGCACTGACATCAGATTTAGCAGACGGGTCCTCCTTTGTTTCAGCGTCTTCGGGTGTTCCTGCAGATGTTTCATCTGCAAGTGAAGCATCTTTTTCCTCTACTGCAACATCTGTTCCTGTGGCTGATGCTCTTCTTGATGTCTGACGTGAAGCACACCTGTTTCTCAATTGTGGGAAGACTCTGGTGGTTTGTGGAAGAGTTACGGAAAATCTCTGGGAGGATAATGACTGTTTTGCAGGGTTCCTTGAATAATTGTATCTGGTAGAACACCTGTTGTTCCTTGTCGTAAAGGCCTTAACAGGAATAAACGAAATATTGCTTACTGAACAAGGAATTACAGGTGTCATTCTGTCTAATGCATAAAGTTACAGATTTTTTTGTGCTGGAATCAATAGATCATTCTATGCACCTGCAAAACAGTGACCATAAGCCTCTATCAGCCAGACAAGCTTTTCAAATACAGAAGGTTCAATTGCATTTGGTTTTGAAAGAGAAATTTATATTTTCATACCTTTATCATTGAAGCTTCTTAATCAGTATTATTATATACTACATTTAGTTGCATACTTCTTTCTCTACTTATTCCATTCGGTATCATACTACATCATAATACAAATATGACAAGAGTAATCTACATAACAAAGTTTGACAAATTTACAGTGTCCGTTCCACAGGGAAGCGTCTGCTTTATTTTGTTAAACTTTTAACAACTAGTAAATTTATTGGAAGGTCAGTGTGCAAAAATTCCTGTAAGCAATGTTGCAGTATGCTCACAACCTACATCATCCACAACTACAAGAACCGAAGTCTCAGTCACGCATATATAGCTACCAACTTCGAAATATCCAAGGACAAAGGCAGGACACTTTTATACCCAACAAATAAGGTTCTTTAGCCTTTTAACGGGATACAAAGGCTGTTTTGGTTAAGAAGTGATAAAATGCTAGCATAACTTCCTATTAAATGGTTCCGCCAATTACATACTCTAGCAACCAAATACTCCCAAATGTACCTTAGAGCGAAAATTATGTACCTTTTCAAAATTATAGGAGGTCCCTATTCCACTATAATATACATTAAAACCACCAAAGGTACACAAAAACACTTACAATTACACGCGGAGAATACCTACTCTCGAGTGTACCTAATAATTTGCCGCATACAAGAGATGACGAAAGTTATTATAACTTGCAACAATTTCCTCAAAATTAATCAAAAACCAACCAAATGAATGCATAATGTGAGTGGAATGTTTGCTAAATTGCTACAAACAGAGTCATTACAATCAAACCAAACTGCCAAAATAACAGCACATAAAAACCAACTCAATGCAAACCAATAAATTCTCAGAATTGGGAGTAAAAAAAACCATACAAGTACCTACCTTTAAGCACTTAAACACATGATTAATTAAAAAACAACAAAACCCACCAAAATTCATCAACAACCCATCATAAAGAACATAGCAAAGACCCATAAAAACTACAAAACACCCATTAAAGAACAGACACTCATAGCTATATTTCATTGCACATATTGGCATATTACAGTGTATCAAAGCTCTTACCTATCCACTGTAGTAATGAAATGTTGAAGTGGATAATAATAAGTAAGAAAGCTGAGCTTTGTCAGTGTAACACACTCTCTTTGTTGATGGAAAGAGGGAAATGAAAGGCAGGGCTTCAACTCCTTATCTTCCTCAGCCTTTTGCCATTTTGTGCTTGTGTCATCAATGCCCATACTCACAATTTTGATGGCCTTTTGCCAAGTCTTGCCCCTTCCTTAAGCCCAGCCCAAAATACATTATCTTTACGCAAGTTATTACAAAAGACCGTCTATTTTTAAGGGTAAGAACTTGTGGAGAAATTGTTATTCACGAATTATTATAAGAGACGGTCTAATCTTGCGTTTGAGTTAGAGACTTAGAGGTGGTTAAAGGAGTCTTTTTTATTGATGTTTTAATAAAAGTGATGGCTTTAATACCGTTAAGTATTAATTTAAAATTAGGTGGTCTGATAGAAGGGTGGGTGATTGTTAATTTGGGAGTGACCGTCTCATATAGATTTACAAACTATTTCTTCGTATTGATTGGTACGACAAGTTTGGCGCTTAAATTTTATGAGAACATGTGAATGTTTCAATACTTAACATAAATATATGCGCACATGTCATTGACAAAATCGATGGAATGAGAAATTTTTGTACAATGTTTTGCTGCGTACGTTTCTGATTTCATAGTCCATTTTACTCTGTATATGTTTAAGATGTCTCCTACCTATTTTCATCAAATTTCAAACCAGGTTTTCATATGATTTTTTTTTTTTTTTTTGAAAGCCTCATATGATGTTTTGATATAGGTTACCAAATAGACTTTTTTGTCAATAACCGAACCATGTAGAACATCCCGTATTTTATGTTTTGAAACAGTGTTGAAAATGATAAAACACTAGATAGCATCCCGTGCTTCGCACGGTCAGTTAGTATATGCTATAGAATAACATTATTATGTATTTTTTGATAAATATTTATATTAATTAGGCATAACATTATTTACTAACTATAGTGAGTATTGACCTTATTTATACATCAACTA
>CAAKMY010095994.1:0-52677 GCA_901111285.1 Corrigiola litoralis | reverse complement strand
TATTATTATTATTATTATTATTATTATTATTATTATTATTATTATCATTATTGATATTATTATTATTATCATGCTAACAACCACAGATTTCAGGCTAGTAAAAAAACTATTTTCTTACAAACAACATCATCATAACCCCAATGACTACAAAGTCTCCCGCCCACGCGAGGTAAAATTCCGAGACTCTATAACTTGAGACACCTACTGTTGATTTGCAGCTTGCAAGGATCTGGACTCTTTAAAGATCTTTGGTGCAGGAAAGAACCATGAAGCTGTTCAGAGTATCCCTTTTTTAAGATGACAGCTTAGAGAGAAGATGCAGGAAGGGGTTTTGTTGGTTTTTTATACTCAACATGGACTTATTTTGGTAATAGATAACTTTACATCTACATATTGAAGTTGGCCAGTTGGCCCAGTTCCCACCTGGAGGACAATGGGATAAAACTGTGATCTTATGATCTTTGGGACAATTTATTTAGCCAGTCAATCTTACAGCAGTTGTCTTTCCGACTTTCTCAGTCTTCAGTTCGTTCTAAGAAAAAGTATTAATGTAGGGAGTTGCAATTGAAATGGGCTTCAATTATGATGGTTATAAGACCTTTCTAGCCATGCGATGCACCAGCTTTTGGTCTCTTCTCGCTTCCACTTCTCTTTTTCCCCCCACCCTCACCCCCACCCTGGCCAACAGGCACAACTTGCCAACAGTTTGGAATGTTATATTTTCATGGTCGCTTTGGATAGTTTTTGTTTGAGGTTGAAGAAGGATGGAATACGGGACTTGAGCTCATGTCATGTGGTGTCAGCTCCCTGATCTTCTGTTTTGCTATCTTTTCTTGTGATATATACTCCCTGTGTCTCAGCTAATCCTACACTTTCCTATTATGGATGTTTCATCCGTTTCTATATGGTTCTTAATTTAGTAAGTTTTGGGCCTCTTTTATCACTAAAATGCCCCCTCCGCCCACTTTTTATTTCTAGGACTCTCTTTATGGCTCTCTTTTATCACCCATGTGCTTCATTTCACTCCTCTTCTCCTTATAGTCAGGCCAAAACACAAAATATAATTGCTTGAGACAGAGGGAGTATGTTTTACTTGACTGAAAAAGTACTGAACCAAGGAAGGTAGCAACATATCAATTTATGGGCTTATGCTGTTTCTCCCTTATCTAACATTAACACTGATTTTGGGTTTATGAGCATGTCAATGAGTCCTTTAGTTCTGTTTTTAATTGTTTTCCATTCATTGCAGTCAATTTTGTAATTTCAATTAGTTGTTTTCTTTGTTTCATCGTCCTCTGAAGAGGCTGGGGATTTTTGATATGTTGGTTATCGTTATTCTTAGAATACATAAGGTTATCTAGTGTGATAAGCCCTATTTCATCTTTTGGTGCAGTGGAAAGTTATCATGGGATCAGGTGCTGAGGTATGCAACGCTAAGGAAGAAATATATATCCTTGTATGCTTCATTACTCAAATCCAATCCGAGTCGTGCAGTGATTGACGACAACAAAGAAATTCAGCGATTAGATCGTGAACTTGATATTGATCTCATTGTGCAATGGAGGTAAAACATGATGGTAACCCTGAATCTCATATTTTCTGCTCTAAATTTTAGCCAAAGCTGAAAGTGAGTATTTGTCATGCTATTGCGGATTATTTTAATTTTTTTTGTGTTAGTGTCAATGAACCTTGTAGATGAGTGAGACCCCCTGTTTGTCTTTCTAACTGAGTCTTATGCTTACCTATAAAAATATGTTTACTTTTGTGAGTGAAAGTTCCGTTTTATCTGGACGAGAATGGTACAGAAGATAGGTTAGAGGAGAAGGTTTGTGGGGTTATGATTTTCAAACTACGATGGTTGAAGAAGCACTTTTAAACAATGGGATCCCTGAAATGGCTTTCTTTATCTACCAGAGTTGGGTTGGGTCTAGCTTCATGTGCTTGAGATAGACAAAGTCTGAGTAGCTGCAGAGGTTACCTGTCGGTAAATAATCGATAATACTTGCTACTCATTTCGGCTTGCAGATCCGGGAGTACTCCCTTTGTTCACTCATAAGTTAACGTTTTGACTTTAACACTATTTGAAGTCATACTTTGACCATTTATAACTCAAAAATTATAATTGAAAAACAAAATAATCATACAAAAGTATTTTTCAGTACAAATCTAACCATTACAAAATTATAAATTTTAAAAATTATATTATTGAGTTATTAATGGTCAACGTATGACCTCGACAAGTTTGAAAAAGCAAACGTTAACTTATGAGTGGAATGGAGGGAGTACTTGTGATGGGGTTTGCGAAGAAACACTTCTTGTCCTGGGATAACTCTAAATGATTATTTTTGTGCTCTCAGTGGAAAACTTCATTTTATGATCTTTCCTTGCTCTAAAGTTCTTTCTGTATCTCTTTTGATTAGTTAATTTTGTGATTCTTGTGGTTGTGGAGCTGTTCAGGATGGTTGCTCACAAGTTCGTAGAGCAGTCCATAGAATCAGACCTGAGGAGACAAAGAGAGAAGAAGTCATGGTGGTCTTTTGGGAGGTAAATGCTTGTGTTTCTTTCTTTTCTTTTCTTGAATCTGGGTTCTTACACTATGTTCTAGAGGGCTAAATAAGTAAGTAATTTGGGTGTCTCAGGGGTAATGAGTCGTTTCAGACTGAAACGTTACAGTTTAGTGAAGAAGATTGGGAACGCTTGAATAAGATCATAGGATATAAGGAAGGTGATGAAGGACAACTTCTTGACGTCAAAAAGGAAGTTATTCATACTGCATTTGAGCTCTACATGAGACGCAATGCATCTAAGCTGATTGATGCCCATGAGTGTGTTGCTGAATTGGTCTGTGAGAGCCTTAAATGTTCTGGAAGTTTGTATACAGAGGCCAAAAATTTTGATCTTAAGCTGGGCTCTTATCGCTTGATATCGCCACGTGGACTTTTAGCCGAGGTCTGGAGACCTCTGTATTTTGTCACTTTGTAGATTTCTCTTGTTCTTATTGATAGGAAATATGTGTATTCTGTGAACGCAGAGTGCTGCTGCTCATGACTCTCTTGTTGGCACCTTCGTTTATAAGCCTTTTAATATGGCAGTTGATTGGAGCTTAGTTGCAAAGGCTTCTCCGTGTTACATGACTGTGAGACTGCTTTGTCATATGACTTTTCCTCCCCGCCTCCTTTCTGTAATGTTTTCGAAGTCTTTTGTTCCATTAATGCTATCATTGATTCTTGTTTCAGTATCTGAAAGACTCGGTCGATCAGATTGTGAAATTTTTTGAGAGCACCTCAGTTAGTCAAACATTAGCGGTTGAGACTGCTGCTGCTGTTCAGGTATGCTTGTTGCTTGTTTCATTTTAAAGCTCTGTTTGGTAGCATTGTATCACCATTGTAATGTAGTGGTCTCTTTTTAGTTCAGAGAGGATGGGGTATGAATAGGAAAATAGGATTAATATGGAGATGTATTTGATTACATCTATTCATGTAATGGTGTTGAAAGAGGTTGAACTTGAACATTTGTCACTACATGGGTCGATGTAATCAATTACATCTCCCTCCATGACATTCTCCTATATCTCCTGTTGTTCCCATCTTATATGTCCTGGATGGCCATCATATTGCAGCAGTGATTACAAACTACGAAACGTAACCTTATTGCATTGAAAAACTCAATTGACTATACGGGGCTATCTAATTGTAGAAACAGTTTTGTATTAACTGCTTCCAGATTTTTTTTTTAACTATTCTTGTACGTCAATGTTGAAGGGTGGGTAAATATTTAATCAAATAATTGACTTATCTTAGCCAAAAATGTCTTTTAACTGCTTCTATGTCTGCTGTTTTATCTGGTACTTAATTTTAGTTCTATCTTTTGTTTGATTGACGCCTTGTTTGGCTCATGTAAGACGACTATTGATGAGATGAAACGGACTGCACAAGAGCAAATGTCTAGGGCGCTGAGGGATCAAAGCAGGTATGTATTAGCTGTGAATTTAATAAACTTTGATTCTAGATTGAGCTAAGCTGAGCATTTCTGCACTAGATTGGCCTATTCTTTCCATGCAGCTTCTGAGCATTGAGATATATAGATGATGACCTATGGAAAATTAAGGGGAAGGAAAAGTGGACATGTTGTTAATCAGTGAAAAATTTCTTCATTGATTGCATCTTCTGGAATTAATATAAGATGTCTGTGTCTTGTGTTCCTGCTTATTTGTATGTTGTGTTTTGCCATTGAAATTTTGACTTCTAATTTTTTGTTACTAGAAGCCTAAAAGATATATTACTAGCTGCAACCATTTGTAAGTTACTTCTTCAGTTGCCAAATTCAAATTGGATTTTCATCACTGGCTGTTGGTTGTTTTGGGAAAATGCTAGAATTCTTTTTCTTTGTTTTTTCCTCGTTTGTATTGCTTATGCTAGAGTTTACTATTTTTTTTTTTTTTTTTTTATGTTGTAGACTGAATCTGAATTAAAATTTGGCTGCTAGGTTTGTGCTGGACTTGGATATTGCTGCTCCGAAGATAACCATTCCTACTGAGTTTTCTCCAGATGGTGGCCATTCCACAAAACTTATGCTTGACCTGGGGAACTTGTTTATTAGGACAAAGGTTGGTCCCTTTTTGATAATCATGTTGGGATCATGGGATGAACTTAATGTATTTTTTCGCTTGCCTTACAATATTTTGTGATGCAGGATGATCCTGGGTCAGAGTCACCTGAGATTATGAGTTTGTACCTGCAATTTGATGTGGTGCTCAGTGACATATCTGCTTTCCTGGTTGATGGTGATTATTGCTGGAGCCAAGCTTCCTTAAGTGGTCACCAGTCTTCCAAGTTATCTGGAGTGAGTTTGTTACCCGTTATAGACAAATGTGGAGTTGTTCTTAGGCTTCAACAGGTAAACTATTTAGGTGCTTCCGCATTTAATTTGTGTTAAATCTTGCAAATATTAATCTCCTGTCAATTGTCATTCTTGAGGCACATATTTTACCTTTATCAATGGCAATCATGCATTTTCGTCATGATGGTAATGATTTTCTGCTAGGCTTATAGCATCTTATCATACTCTGCGATGTTATGCTCATTTCTAGCTCCATACAGATAAAGGTGAAAAACCCTTCACATCCTTCCACAAGAGTGGCTGTTCGCGTACCATCATTAGGCTTTCATTTCTCTCCAGCTCGCTATCATCGTTTGATGCAAGTAGCGAAGATCTTTAAGGAGGAAAATGACAACAATTTTGAACCTGTGCGTCCTTGGAATCAGGCTGATTTTGAGGGCTGGCTGTCTCTTCTGACTTGGAAGGTTGGTTTTCCTTTAGGCTTTGCATTCTGTTATCTATAGCATGCTTGCCTAAGGCCCTAAACTGAGTTCCGTGTCTCTTGCGAATTCTGTAGGGTGTAGGGAACAGGGAGGCTGTATGGCAACAGAGATACTTCTGTTTAGTTGGGCCATTCCTTTACATACTAGAAGGTCCAGGATCTAAGTCCTACAAGCAGTACCTAAGGTTACACTTCATTCATTTTTGGTCTTTCAAATCACTTTTTCTGCTGACATCTTTTTGTAAGGGCTTTGCGCTTAATATCAGGACATATTAGTTAAATACTTTTGTCGTTTTAGGGGGTCACTTAATGACGACCTGTGCTTTCTGATGTGCATGCAGTTGGTCAGTGCTAACTAGCCTTTGGAGGCTTCAGTGTAGTGATTTGTTTGAATTGGCGGGACAAAAGATACTTAGTGATGATAGGATGGCAAAGTAATGACGAATTAAGAAAAGACTGTTTGTTATAAATATGTCATCAAATTATTGATAAGAAGATTGTCTTGCACAAAAAGGTCTTTTTGTCATTGTCGAACATTCGGAATGATACGATCATTATGACAGATCCTTTAATTGACTTGGCAACATGCAGATTTTACCATGAAGCTACTTAATTAGTATTAGGGCGTTTTTTCTTAAATGTATTGCTCTTCCCTAGACCTGTTGGGGTGATTTGATACGCAACAGCCTCAGCCCTGAGGGCTATTTTGAGATACCTGTCCCATCTGTACTTGAGTGATTACCCTTGGAAGTTATTCAGTTCAGCTTTTACCATATTATCCCCTCTGTTCCTGATGGAGGTTATCAGTTTGCCATTTATGGGTGTCCCTTTGGATTGTTATCATTTCTTATTTTGGTAAGTGTTAGGTTGTAAATATACACCTTTCTTCTTTCTTTCCTTCTCAGTTCTCATCCCCCTTCTGTACCCTCGCCAACATAAACCTTACTTTATCTTCCTCAAACCATGACCGACACATCCACCATAGACTACCCACGAACCTCCCTCAGCCTCCCGGCCCCCGTGGATCACCTCTGACCTCATCTTAACCACCTATAACCACATCTAAGCTACTCACAATCAGTTCTTAACCACCCCGACCACATCCAAGCACACTCTGTGAAGATATTAACCACCCGAACCTTCAAACTCTCTATTCTTTTTTCCACCGCACGTCCTTGCCTTAGGCCTGCAACTCTCTTCTTGGACCTCTCATCACCATCTCTCCTCTATCACTATATCCCAATGAGTAGATGAGTGTGTTCTCTGTGTGTGTGTGTGATATCTACCGATTGACTACTCTAGTCTCTCCCCTACTCTACTAGTCTCCACTTTGATTTTTCTGGTTGCTATTTATGGGGGTGACAGAGAGGGTGTGGAGGTGAGAGATGGTGGTGGAGCTGAGCGCCCGGACTGGAGAGGGGAATGGCAGGGTGGGGTAGGGTGGATGAGAGGTGGGTCTTAAAAGGATGATGATGATTGAAGGGGTGGGTGGGGAAAGTATGAGGGAGTACTGGGTACTTAGCTAATTTCACGTGGGAGATCAGATGAGGGAAGGGTAAAAGTGGGTGTTTGGTTCAATTTATTTCTTTTTCTTGGTGGTTGTACATAAAGCAATTGATAATGTCCAAGTTGCAGCGAGAGTACATACCAAGAAAGCTTGAGAGAAGAAAAGAATAGGAGGAATCCCAAATTGCCGGGCTGACAAACTCATTAACTTTATGCAGCTTGCGAGGGAAGCAGCTGTATAAAGTTCCTAAGGATATTGTTGGCAATGATGAGCACATCCTTGCTATTTGCGAGGCTACCCAATTCCATGCCCGGGATAAGGTTGGTTTCTTCTTTCCCTCTTTAGGAAGTCAGAATTTATAGTCAAAATTTGAGGTTTCGGACACATATGATCTATTATTTTTAATTTATATATATTTTTTTTGAATCTTGATATTCACTGCCGAAATTGCTTGCTTCATTCATTTTCATTTACAATATTTAGGTCTTTGAGCAAGCAAATGCATTGGTCTTGCATTTTGATTCTGATGAATCTCTGAGCATTTGGCATACCCGTCTTCGAAGTGCTATATATCGTGTGTCGGTATGTGAAGCTTTGAATTTCTTGATTTTCAGTTTTCTATTGTTTTTTTCTTAACTATCCTTTCATTTCTCCCCTTGTGTAGCTTTACTATTGTTTGTTTTGCTCGATGATTATGTTATTAGCTTTATCAGGCTACGTTCAGTTGACAATTGACATAAAGTGGGTATCAAGAATGGATTTGTATCACCCCAAACTTATACTATTACCAAGTGTTTGGAAAACTATATTCTGCTCTGCAAACCAGTTGAAGGTGACGATAAATTAATAATACAATGGCTAGTGTATGCCTCCTTTGACTAATGAAACAAATGATTTTCGCGGTGAGAACGCTTTTTCTCATTCCAAACCCATAGATTTTTTTTTTTTTTTTTTATTATAACTGGTGGCACCTAGTTTGTACAATTACCTTCCATCAGCCACACTGCTTTTGTTGTTGTACCTTATGTGTCTTATCTTGCTGACAAAATGTTCAATGTAGGTAGTCCGATTTATTTTCAAGAAGTAAAGTGTCAAAGAGTATCACGAATTAGAATTTGCTTCTTGCATTGTAGTTGATAAGAGAAATGAAAATTAGTTGATTGCTAGATTATTTTGCATGTGATGTAGAACATTAGGCAGTTTCTTCATTTTTCCTTTCTCGTCCTTAACACTTGACTACAAATTTGAATAATGTAGTTTATATTTTTACTCTCTTTTTTGTCTTTTATTTTGTTTTTGTGTAGTTGTTTTAAATTATTTTCGATCTTTAGGAACAACTTGCTAATGGCAGTTCCTATTTAAAAACCTTTTTCCTTTTCCGAAATTGTTTTTGAACTTTGACGGTTTGTAATGACGATTCATGTTAGCCGACCCCAAACAATTTCGGATGTAGCATCTCGTGTTTCTCTTGTAGAAACCGCTTACTAGTCTCTTCTTGTTGGGGTAGGGCAGAATTGCAGCCCTTTGTTAAACTGATGTGTATCCTTTTTGTATGAATATTCCAAGAAAGGAATACAAAGAGTCAGGATAAGTTTAGGAGCTCTTTGTTGAACTGCAATATTTTAGAATCATGCTTTGATAGCTCTCGTCCTTTAGCCTTTAGTTCGTGGTTATTTCCTTTTATATAGTGATGATATTGTATGTGCTGGTTTCATAATATTTTGTAGGCTTCAGCTCCTATTACCTCCATGTCTGAATCCTCATCGGATGCTGAAGACTTGGAATCTGAGATTGCCGAGCTTGATGGTGCTATTGATGTTGTAAACGCAGAGAAAGTTTTTATAACTGGTGTTTTAGATGAGTTGAAGATCTGCTTCAACTATAACCTGCAGGTGACCTACATTATCTTCTTTTTGTTTCTCAATTTTCCATCCGACAACTTACCAAATTTTCTGTGGCCTTGAAACTAGTGCGGCCATAGCTTCACGAAGATGCTGCTTTCTGAAGAGAAGGACTTGTTTGAATTTCGAGCTATAGGTGGTCTGGTACGCTTACTATCCTTATGGTTTTTGCTTTTCTGTGAATTAGTTTTATTTTGTAACAGTGTTGTTTTATTGACCAAATCAGGTGGAGATTGCAATAAAGGAAAATGATATGTTCATAGGAACACTACTGAAATCCCTGGAGATAGAAGATTTAGTATGTGGAGGAAAATCTCAGCGCCGTTACTTGGCAAGATCTTTTATCCGGGGTCCAGATGTTACTATGATTTCTGATGATAACCCAGACCAGAGTGCTAATGGGACTGACTTATCAACTGATGGTGATGAAAAGTTCTATGAGGCTCCAGACAATTTGCCGGACACGGAGTTCGCCGTCCGATCTGCTGGAAACTTGTCTGCGGAAATGTCCACATTCAAGCCCCCTAACTTTAGTAGGGTGCCTGGTCTTCTACCTAATAGCTCCTTTCAGTCCACAGCAGAGAACAATGGTCAGATTGACGAGTTAAAGAGTGTTGTTAAAGCTCAAATAGTTATCTATGACCAGAACTCTCCATTCTATAGCAAAACAGATCAGATGGTGAGTTGCTTTGTGCTCTTGGCATCAGATTCTGTTTGGTTTCTGAAATCTAACCTGGTTTATAATTACTACAGGTTGTGGTGACCCTTGCTACCTTATCATTTTTCTGTCGTAGGCCTACTATTGCTGCTGTCATGGATTTTGTGACTGGTATCAATGCTCACGATGAGAGTTGCGAATCTTTCAGTGATAGCTCATCTGTGAGCACTCAACAGATTGAAATCTCCGGTGAAGATGTCGATCACCCACAAATGACTGCTGTTGAGCAGCCTGCAGTCAAAGGTTTATTAGGAAAGGGAAAATCCAGAATAATCTTTTATTTAATTTTGAATATGGCACGTGCCCAGATAGTTCTTATGAAGGAAGATGAAACTCAGCTCGCTACTCTGTCACAGGATAATTTGCTTACTGATATAAAGGTTCTCTCTCTGACCTGTATATATATGCTAATTTCTATCAGTTACTTCTGTTGTGGTTTTTAGTGTATGTTATGTGACTTTGTTCTGTTCAGGTGTTCCCTTCATCATTCAGTATCAAAGCTGCCATAGGTAATCTGAGAATAAGTGATGACAGTCTTCCACCTCATCATATCTATTTCTGGGCCTGCGATATGAGAAATCCTGGTGGCAGTTCATTTGTGGAGGTACTGTATAAATTTAAACTTGTTCCATATTTGTCTGCCGGTTAGTTGGTCCTTTGAACTATTTTACTCGTTTCACTTAATTATAGGAGAACTTATATCAATTTGTGCTTTTCATTGTTGTGGCTGCCAGAAAATTGATTCTAGCTGGTGCTAAATAAGTATGCCTGAACCTCTGATTTATATATTCCTTGCCTTAGGTTAAGATAATGGGGTTGATGATCAAAGTGGAGGGTGGGATCTTTATAGGAGTGGTTTAAGTCACTCTTGAGGTCTTAATGCTACTAGTATTAGTGTTTCTACAACTGGGTATGTATGACTTCTTCGTTTCGAAGTCCTTTAAGGGGAGAGCACGGATCGGATATCCGATCCGAAATTGCAAATATCCAATATCCGATATCCGAATCCGAAAATTAGGAAATATGATATTTGTATCCGAATCCGAAAATTTCGGATATCCGATTTTCGGATATCCGAAATAATCGGATCGGATATAACAAATATTATGTATCCGTAGTTTTTTTTTATTTCATTTTATTTTTCTGGAAGACATTCATTAACAAGTGACTGTATTGTACTATATCTTGCAAGAATAACACAATGACGCATCCACTCAGCAGCACTATTGATTTATTACATATGCTTTCAACTTCTGGGCAACAAACTTTCTGGGCAGTTCAATATGAACTCAAAAAAAAAAAAAAAGAAAAATTCAATCCAATGACACAACTACTCTTCTAGTGGTTAATCACTACAAAGCTAGAACAAAAGAAAAAGGAAACCCGACTCTTTGAGCTTGTTTATGATTAATACTCTGTAGCGAGATGACCCTTGAATGTGCCGCGGATTACTGTCCCTCGAGACCCTTGAATGTGTCGCGGACCACCGGAGCTCGTTGTCCTTGCGCACAGTGAGACGACGGAGAAGTGAGGATCATGATGAAGACTTGCTGCTAAGTGACAGGGTGAGATATGTGAGAGGGAGGTTGAGAAGTTAGAGGGAGATGGAGAAGTAAAAGGGAAGGGAAGTTTTGCAGTGGTGTGGCCATGTGGATATGTTGAGATTTTGAGGGAGGCTTAGAGAATGGGAAGGGTTATCAGGGAAGTTAGAATGAGAGCGTGAGGGATTGAGAGTTTGAGACCTGTGAGGGAGGAGGGCGTATGTTAAGTTAGCTAGGGTTATTTAGATTTCTAGAGAGGTTGTTGGGTTAAGGCCTTGAGGGTCATGGGTTGTGTATTTTATTTTTTAGATTTTCGGATTTAATATCAAATATCCAATCGGATATCCGATATCCTATTAATTGGAAAATCAATATTTGTATCCGTATCCGATATCCGATCCGAATTATCGGATATCCGATCCGAAAGTGATTTTCGGATCGGATATCCTAAAATTCGGATCAAATATCGATTCGGATCTTCGGATATTCGGATCATTTTGCTCTGCCCTACTTTACAGTAGCACCTTGTATGGGTCCCACAGTGGAAGGGTGTCAGTTACTTATCCAACTAGTATCTCGTTTTGTGTCATTACCTTGTCATATTTTAATGGTTTAATAATATTTGAATTTTTCTTTGTGAATGTATATTTGACTACTTAATCAAGGATTCTTGCCGTGCTCTCACTGGGATAAAACTATAGTGAATCCTTCATCTTCTTTCTCTGAAATGAAGTTGAACAATATTACTACTGGGATTTTCATGCTTTGTCCCTTTTTTAAGGTTCTGAGATCAGAAATCGCATATGGTGTATTTCTGTATGTAATCAGTTGTAGTACCTTGAGACGAATTTCGATGTTACCAAATTTTTGTTTATCTTTCATTTCGGAATATACTGGACTAAACAAAAAAGAGCTATATGATTGCACTTCATTTTGTTATGTGTTGGCAGCTTTTTAGTGTCCTTAAAATATAGTTTTTTGTTACTTACCCATCCCCACTCCCCTCCAAGAAATGTTTGTATGTAGGAATTTAGTTTATTTACATCTTTATGCTGGTTTGACCAGTTGCTGTCCTAAACTTCTAATCGGTAAAGTACTGTCGTCTCGTGAAAACTACGAATTGTTTTTCAATATATCCTCCATCTATGCACTGTGTTGGACTCTTCTGTATCATAATTTTAGTTTTTTATCGTCATATTCAGTCCTGTTGGCTTTATCTTTGTTTTACATATGTATGTGTTTGCAGATGCTTTTTACTTCATACAGCCCTGACGACGATGACTATGAAGGTTATGAATATAGCCTCTATGGACAGCTTTCAGAAGTAAGGATTGTGTTCCTGAATCGCTTTATCCAGGAGGTAAAAGACATAATTTTACCACTCGGCTGCCAGTTCTCTATTGTGTGTACTATTCTTACTGTTCTCACTGTGTGTAGGTAGTTAGCTACTTCACTGGTCTAGCTCCCAGCACTTCAAGTAGTGTTGTGAAATTAAGAGATCAGGTCACTGATTCCGAGAAGTGGTTTACTACAAGTGAAATTGAGGGTTCACCAGCTGTGAAGCTGGATTTGTCACTCACAAAGCCAATAATTATAATGCCTCGTAGAACAGACAGTCTAGAGTATGTTCTTGTCCTCATCCTTAATCATTTTCTCCCTCCTAATCAGCATAAACATTGAAGCTGGGTTTTTGTTTGTTGTAGTTTATTATGACGACATTTAAATTTATTTATGTCTGTGCTACAGTTACCTGGAGCTTGATGTTGTACACATAACTGTTCAGAATACCTTCAAGTGGTTTCATGGCAGTAAACATGAAGTGCATGCGGTTCACTTGGAAATAATGACTTTGATGGTTCGTTGCCGTAGCCCTCTTGTCACAAATTAAGTCATCCATTTGCTTGTTCTAGTTAAACAGTTCGATGAATACTTGTGAAAATGATCGAATTGATGCTTCTTCCTACCCCCCCCCCCCCCAGCTCTCTTTTTCTTGATAGAAAGAAAGTTATTTAGTAGGTAGTTACAATAGCGTAAGAGGACATGGAGTTCACCTAGCTACAAAGTGACAAGCGCTGCCAATACCTTTGAAGAAAGGTGATTATTTGTTTTTTAAGGAACGAGCAGGATTAATTCAAAGAGAGGATGAAAATCTATCCACCCGCAAGCCCTCAAACATAATGCAGAAGATGAACAGCTCCCAAGAAGACACATCACTTCCATTTGTCCAAATACACTTAAACTCGGCTTAAATTGCATACTCCCAAAGCAATATGATCTTGGTCTTGTACTCTTGTTGGGTGAAAAGATTCATGAAATATGATGTAAGGAATATAAGTCGATGTTTACTCTATCTCTGCAGGTAGAAGATATTAATTTAAACATTGGAACTGGAAAAGAATTGGGTGATACGATAATACAGGAAGTTAGTGGGTTATCCATTGTTATTCGGCGCTCACTTCGAGACTTGCTACATCAAATTCCAAGCACAGAAGCAACAATAGAGGTCAGTTTTATTTATCGTGCACTGTTGCTTGTTGAGATTCCTCGTTTTGTTTATTAAATTTTAGATCAGTTCTACATTTTTCTTATGATGTATTAAAGTGGTGCTTTTGTGTTTAATTTTCTTAATTGATTTGTGCTTACAGATGAAAGTACTGAAAGCTGCTTTATCTAATAGAGAATACCAGATCATAACAGAATGCGCACTATCTAATTTATCAGAGGCTCCTAATGTTGTGCCTCCTCTGAAATGGGATAAACCAACATCCATTGTAGACATGGTTGAGCCTGCTGCTGTTTCTGATTTACGTCCCGTTGAGTTAAATGCTAGAGAGGTGTGGATCAGCATGAAAGTCAATGTTTCTATCAAGCTAGTGGAATTGAGCTTACATTCAGGTGCAGCGAGAGATGTACCATTGGCAACTCTCAAGGTAAAATTATTAAGGTTCCTCTAGCTATATGGTTGCATCACATAGAGAGTACAGACCATTTCAGAGTAATTGGCGATAAGAGGAGTAGCCAACTAAAATCATATATCTTAGTCTCACATTATGCTTGTACCAATGTGGGACAACTCTTCGCGCACACACACATAGGAAATCTCATTATCTTTCATGTGGTAGAAGTGATGGGATGCTGAGTGGCACCTAATAGCTACTGTTATGTCATGCAATGATTACATTGTCAAGAATCCTTCACATACCAATAGGCTTTCCACGTTGCCATGTTGTTCATATATACACCTCAAAAGTCCGTCATGAGCTGGCAGTATTCTCTCTGTCATTAGAGTTTGTTACACGAGCTTTTTTGTAGCTACTAGCTACCACACAGTTTCCCATTTAGGAACATTTTTGACTCATGTTTTGTCAATACAGAACTAATTACGAGTTATAATTTGTTGGAGTTATTATATTTTCTTCATCTCTTATTGATAAGCGGTCAAGAATTCTGTTGATAATACACCATGGGGTGCTAATTATACAAAAATGTGGGTATAGAACATAGTTCTACATTCCCACTTTCCCAGTTTATTATGTAGAAACCTAATGACAACTCAGAGAAAAAATAGTCTTCTCTGACTGCATTTCTTTGCAACTTTGTTTGCTCACCATCTTGCATTGTCTGGTCTCCACAATGCTGGGTTTTCTGAGTTTTATTCTAGCGAGGGGACATTTTGGGATTGTCATTCACGAAATTCATGTTTTGAGTAGGAGTTGGCGGATATTACTTTGATTTCATTTTGATTCATGTGAATTTGACGGACGTGAGGATACTCGTGTAGGGGGGTTGTTAGATTCTTCTGGATCTTTTGTAGTCTTTGGTGAGGGTGACTTCCACTCAGTTGAGTCCAGTCTTTGATCAGGGTGGAAGTCTAGAGTTCCAAAATGGTACAGGCTTTGTGTTGGACTATGGTTTCTGGTAGGATCAATAAATTGGCATTTGTAACATCAAAGATCGGTTCTGCTCTGAGAACAGATGTATCTGATATGTGCTGGAAGAGTTGTCAGTGTGGTTTTCATCTTTTTCTTCAATGTGATGTCTCATACTCCCTTGGATATAAGCTTATTGGTGTTTAAGAGGAGTAGTGGGTCTGCTCTCATTCTCTAGATGTTTTATTTATGTCAGGTTTGTGGAAGGGGAAAGGCGGGGAAATTGCTTTGGAAATGTGCTAGACTAGCATTGTTCTGGTGTACATGGTACGAGCATGTTTCTGTGGTGATGAGGGGGTCGCTCATACAGTTGACTGGTAGTTAAGTAGTTTGTCTGGCCTTTTTAAGGGCTGAGGTAGTTGCTGCTTTCAAAGAGAACCCTGTCTTCAAAAGAATTGGGTAGTTCATATTTTCTAAGCTAGGAGGATTCCGTGTCCTCTAATGCTACTTTATTCCTTTAATATAACGATTTAGCTAGAAAGAAAGGGGTAACTAAGTAAACTAATGCTTGCTATTCTACTATTGGCTAAATTCAATTATAATCCCCAAAACTTGATCAAAGTCTGGAAGTTTCTGGAAACTTTGAATGGTATCCCGTCTACTAGAGAGAAAAAGCGTTTGTAATTTGTCAACTTCGTCACGCCTCTCGGTCATTTCAACCAAGTTGCCAACGACAATCAGAACATATGAGAAGATAAGCTGGAATGTTATGAGATCAAGAACATATGAGCACCAATTCTCTTAGCTTTCATCTTAGGGAAGGCTCTGTTTTTTTTTTTTTCATGTATCCTCTCTAGAGGTTTCCCCTTCAAAAGGATGGTTTAAGTGTTTAAAAATTTCTTATACACCTGTTCTGGCTCTGCTAACCTATTTTCTTTATGGAGAAAAAGTATGAAAGATTTTTAAAGGAGCACCTTGCTGATAAGGAGGATAATGTTTGAAGGGACAGTAGACAGAGGCTGTAGGAAAAAATGTATCATCATTTCGGGGAGAGTCCTCTAACTAGGGAAACTGCTCTTAAAGAAATTCCAGTTACCCACCTTCAGCGGAAATATTTCTTTATAAAATACATTTGTGAAGCTTTGGGAAAATGAGGACTACTTGTTCTCCAAATTCTTCACTTCAGCTATGTTGAATTCTTATTTGTCTGTATAAAAGTGGCAAGTAGCTCTGAGTAGCATGCGGATGGTTGAGAGCAAGAAGCATTTGATTTATATATTTGAGCCGTTTGATCTTTGGAATTATCTGAAAGGTGCACCTGAATAACACGGTGTTTAGACAAACAAATGCTTTACGTTCTCTGTTTTCCAAATTCGATAGAGTTTAAAAAGTTGTCATCCGATAATTTTTTCGTGATGAAAGAATAATATTTCTATTAATGAAGAATCAAAAAGCGCATTAGAGGACAAGAGGGTCGTCTAGCGCAAAGGAATGACAAAGTAGCCTAATTCTTATCAATAATGGTAGTTAGAACCCCTTTGAAGGCTCTGGCTCCCTTAGAGAGAAGCTAATGATAACTTAAAGCTACTAATATTGGTTATTGCATGTTTCTTTTTTACTTTTGCTGGAAATTCTTTTGTGGTTTCCTTTTCTTTCTGACTTTCAAGTATTTACTTCATGTACTGTAGTGTTTGTGTGTCTTGGATTGTTCTAATATTTTTTCTCGACAGGTTAATAATGCATGGGTTCTCTATAAATCGATGACTACTGGAGAAGGTTTTATATCTGTTACCCTCCAGAGTCTCAATGTTCTTGATGATCGAGAGGGCACTCTGGAACAGTTTAGACTGGCTATTGGGCAGCCAAAGATCACCAAATTTAGTTCTTCAAGCGTGGATAATAGTGATGTCGGGCAGTCTATTAATAACAATGATTCCATGGAGCTTGAGAGTTCTGTGGTTGCTACAATGCTTATTTTTGATGCAACATTCAGTGAAAAATCATCATCTATCTGTTTGTGTATACAAAGGCCTCAACTGCTTGTTGCGCTTGATTTCCTCCTTGCTGTCATAGAGTTCTTTGTGCCAACCATTCGTGGCGTACTTTCAAGTGAAGAGGATGATACGACTATGAACTTAGTGGATGCAATCATACTGAATGAGTCTATCTTTACCCAACCTTCAGCTGAATTTTCGATTTCTCCTCAGAGACCTTTGGTTGTTGATGAAGATAGATTTGATGAGTTTATATATGATGGAAATGGTGGCAGACTGTTGCTCAAAGACAGACAGGGTTTAAACATTTCTTCTCTTTGTAATGAACCCATAATTTTTGTTGGAAATGGGAAAAAATTGCAATTTAGGAATGTTTCCATTAAGGTGTGCAGCTCAATGTCTCTTTTCGCCTATGATTTCTTGTGCATGGTTAAAAAGAAAGATAAAAAACTCTATCTGAGCTGATAAAGTATTTTTTTGTAGGATGGGCGGTTTCTGGACTCTTGTGTTGTATTGGGAACCAATAGTAGCTACTCGGTCCTAAAGGAAGATCATGTTGTTTTGGAGTGTGATAATGAAACATCCTCACGTGACTCCCTTGGAAATGGTGAAATCGCAGTGCACCAAACTCTTGAAAATGTCAAATCATCAGAGTACACCGTGGAATTGCAGGTAGCTCAGTCATTTGCTACTGGATTGATATGTAGAATATGATATTGTATTTGAGCTAACAAATGTCAAGGCCATATCATGGAAGATATTTAGGCATTGCTTGAGCGGTTGAGTTTGGGATAAAAGTTATGGTTTCTTTGAGTGTGAAAAATGCTAGTTCAAGAATTGAAAGTATGTACGGTAGAATGAGAGGAAGAAAGGAAACGTTGAGGTATGACTGGTCTACACTCTACCGTGTAGGAACTCTTATCCTAGAAGTCAATTCTTTGGTTTTAATTTTTTTTTTTTTTGAAATGTATGGTGACGCTTCTAATTAAAAAGGCATCTTTTTCCGCTTAAAAGTCGGAGTAATACTTGGATAAGACAGTTGTATGATAAGATGGGGTGAGGATTTTAGATTGCTTGTTGAAAGCTCATCCGAAAACCTTAATAGCTTACTATTTCCTAATTCCTATCATAGACCTTCTTAGACAGGTTTTTGACTAAAATTCTGTAACAACAAACCACAAAGCCGTAGTCCTAAAAGTATTTTCTTAAAGTTGTTTGTTACAGAAAAAGAAAAATTAATTAAATTAAAAAATTTGTACCTTTTGCCTAGAGAGTTACTTTGCCCGTCTGCCCCTTCTATCCTCAAGAAGTAAGTGTATGACCATTAGGGGACATAATGTGTAGGACAAAGCTTGTTAAGCAAAACTTGTTAGTATTTTTATAATGGACCTTTTCCCCTTCTGCCCTTGATATTGTTCTCCTGTAAGAATGTACATACCATGTGATGATTACATCATGCTCTAATCTTTGGCATCTGCCGCAGACAGCCTTAGAGGTCACCTTTAGGAGGGCAGGTTTTGGTGGTCTTGTACTCTGACACACTAATAACAGAAGTTGTGAATTGTGGTTTGCGCCACATATTTACATCTCATGGGTACCTTCATCCTTCATCTGCATGGCATGGACATCTTTGACCTTCTGCCCAAAATGATTACAAATTGCTTTTGGAAGTTACATACGAAGCATGATAGCAGACATCACATTTGAATTTACACAGAGTTTAGATGTTATCATGATGAGGTTGAGCATCCATGAAATGAGAAATAGCTGTTTCTGACCACGGGGACATAAGGCCAGCAAGAACACCTTGAACTAGAATGATTTCTTGAGCTCTTAGATTCTTTTGGAGTTTTGCTAATGCGAAGAGTTTTAACTGTGGTAAAGATTATGCCTTGAATGGTTGTCTGATTGGAGTTTGACTTTCAGGTTATCAGTCCAGAGCTCACATTTTACAGTACATCGAAAGATGTGGGGGATCGGATAAATTTGTCCAACAAATTGCTACATGCTCAGCTGGATGCGTTCTGCAGGTTTTAATTTCTCCTAGTAAATATGTCACAAATAATTATGTGGACTTAATCAACTTGTATTGTTCCATGTTTCCTTGGCATTTTTATTTGGCAACATTGATTACTTTATGCGAAGATAGAAAATGAGGGTATCTTGATTTGTTGTGTAGGAGACATTCAAATGTTTTTTCCTGCTCTTAAAACACTCAATGATGATGCTCCTCACAGAAACTTTGTTTTGGCCTATGTCTGTCTGCGACTGTACATCAAATCTTTTCGGGAAAAAATCTTTTTTTTTTTCTCTAGCCCCAAGCTTTTCCCTGTTGAATGGGATTAATACTCGTAATGTTTTTTTTTTTTTTTAAAAAAAGTCTGATCTTCTTTTGTGTTTTGTTGACCATTTAATTCACTTTATCTGTTAAAAGTTGTGGTGTATTGCCTAAATGAAACGAGATGTTGCTGGTTTTGGATTCTAAATTTTGAGAACAATATCCTTGGGCTTGATCCAACTTCCTATTAGGGCATGTACTATAGTATTCCTTGCTAGTATGCTGTGTTTGATTACTCATGTGGGATTTCTGATGTCATATGCGTTCAGCACCAATGGGATAAGATGATATAATTATTAGAATTATGTATTCATCAAGAATGCTAGGTTCAAATATTTGCTCTTATTTTTAGGTCTTATCTATGTGATGGTATCATAATAAAGTTAATCGTTGTTCCAGGATTGTTTTGAAGGGTGAAACCATGGAAATGACTGCAAATGCACTTGGATTGACAATGGAGAGCAATGGAATCAGAGTCCTGGAGCCATTTGATACCTCAATCAAATTCTCCAAAGTTGCCGGGAAAACAAACATACATATTTCTGCTTCTGATATATTTATGAATTTTTCCTTCAGCATTCTGCGCCTGTTTTTGGCAGTTGAAGAAGACATGTTATCGTTCTTAAGAATGACATCAAGGAAAATGACAGTTAGTTGTTCAGAGTTTGATAAAGTTGCTGTGGTGGAGTGTGAGTTTTAATAATTTTCCGCAAGATTGAAATATTTGGGTTTTTTTTGTAACTACTACACTAAAATTCTGATCAACAATTTCCTCGTTGATTAAATATTTCAGACCCCAACAGTGATCAAATATATGCCTTTTGGAGACCTCGTGCACCCCCTGGTTTTGCTGTTCTGGGTGACTACTTGACTCCCATGTAAGCAATCCCCCGATTTCCCCCCACTGAATGCTGAGTCTCATTTTTCGTTTATTTTTAAATGCTGAAGTTTCAACATTTTGTGTCACAGAGACAAGCCACCTACCAAGGCAGTTCTTGCTGTAAATAAGAACCTTGTAAAAATCAAGAGACCTGACTCTTTCAAGTTAATATGGCCGCCTATAACGTCAGGTACATCAGGAGGTGTTGCTGACTCAGAGGGCATTAAAGTACTACAAAATACAGTGCAAAAGGGTAACGTAAGCTGTTCAATTTGGTATCCTTTGGCCCCAAAAGGTTATATTGCACTGGGTTGTGTGGTTTCTTCTGGAACAACACCACCACCACCAACTTCTTCGTTCTGTATTTTGGCGTCTTTGGTTTCTTCTTGTCCGTTGAGGGACTGCATTCTGATTGGAGCAAGCAATGAGTATGTGGCCATACTATACCTTTCTTTGTTTGACCTTGCAAGATCTCTCATTCAAGCAATTTTAGTGGGTACATTAGGTTAAATATTTAGGAGAACACAGTTTTGGGTCTTTAACTTTCATTTACAGTTGGTATAAGAAAATCATATTTATTATATTGTGTTGGATTGCAGAAACTCAATGGCTTTTCCCTTCTGGCGTGTGGATAATTGCTTTGGTACATTCTTGGCAACAGATCTTATTTCAACAAACCTAATTGGTGGAGCATATGACTTGCGTCATATATTCTTTGGGGGCTCAGAATTAGCTAGTGTTTCGAAGAGCTCTTCCACACCTATCACAACAAGTCAAAAGGGCCTTACTTCGCCATCAGCAACTGTGGGTTGTGGCCGGCGTTTTGAGACTGTGGCTAGTTTCCGTCTGGTGTGGTGGAATCAGGGTTCAAACTCAAGAAAGAAGTTGTCAATATGGCGTCCAGTAGTTCCTCCGGGGAGGGTATTCTTTGGTGATATTGCTGTTAAAGGGTATGTCATAATTGCTTGCATGTTTATAGTAATGCATTATGAGTGCATGAATTAGCTTTGGCTGATGAATTGTATTGTGCGACAGGTATGAACCTCCAAACACCTGCAGTGTTGTTGAAGACATTGGGGACGAAATCTTTAAAGAACCTTCAGATTACCAAATGGTTGGGAAGATCAAGAAGTTAAGGGGGACAGAATCTATCTCATTTTGGTTACCTCAAGCTCCGCCAGGCTATGTTTCTGTAGGCTGTATCGCATGTAAAGGCTCGCCAAGGAATCACGATTTTGGTTCATTGCGATGCATACGAAGTGACATGATTACTGGGGATCAATTTTCCGAAGAAAGTGTGTGGGACACTCATGATACTGGGGTTTCAAAAGAATTATTTAGCATATGGACAGTTGGTGGGGAGTTGAGAACGTTTTTGGTCCGGGGTGGTGACAAGAAGCCTCCCAAAAGATTCGCGGTCAAGCTTGCTTGTAAAACTGTTAGTGATGGTCCAGAAGACACAGTTGTTGATGCAGAAATTAGGACATTCTCTGCTGCATGCTTCGATGACTTTGGTGGCTTGGTAAGCGCATTTGAAGACCTGGCCCCCTTTAACCCTCTTTTTATCTTTATATGGAAGGCCTGAAGAGTTCTTTCCTTCTGTTAACATCTTGCTAATCTCACGGGTTTGTTGCAGATGGTCCCACTGTTTAATGTCTCTTTAACCGGTATAGGGTTTAGTTTACATGGAAGGCCTGATGACTTGAACTCCACAGTCAACTTCTCCCTTGTGGCAAGCTCATATAATGACAAGTATGACTCTTGGGAGCCTGTCGTGGAGGCAGTCGATGGATTCTTTAGGTAAGTCATCCCTCACTAGCAATCAAAATGGTAATTATTACTTCTGAGATTCATTCACAAGCTTTGAACAATAGATACAATGGGTCTTGCATAAGGTTAGTGCACCGTGCGTGCAATGATGTCACGCTGACTGCTGTCATAAAAAAAAAAAGAACGCCCCTGATTTATAATGAGTTGGATCGTTACTGTTTAAGTATAACGTACTTCCTTGAAAAAACCAAGGTAGTTACTTTTGCAGATGGTTACTTTTTAATGCCAAGTAGTTGCTATTCATCAAGAACATTGTTACTTTTCATCAAGATCATAGGTACTTTTTTATGGTTTATCTCATCTTCATTCTTTTCTCCGGGAAACACCTTTTTCTCTCTCTGGCGACTACCACAATATATGTAGGCCACTTAAATCACCCATACCCAGTGGGAAATTCTGGAGAAAGACAATGAGGTGGTACAGAGAGAAAATTAGGTAGGTCGGGGTTGAGGAAGCTGATGGATGTTGTGGAAAATTGAATTCAAATCTAGGTCTTCAAGGTTGGACATATATATTAGGAAAATTTCCACTTTGGGTACCCGACATATAGCGAAATTCCACTTTGGGTGCCCGTCTTTTCGGTAATTCCAGTTAGGGTACCTCACAATAACGTATAATTCCAATTTGGGTACCTATTTCATACTGCCGTTAAAACGTCCGTTAAAAATGCTGGTTTTGCCCATTATCTCTTTATTCTCCATTACCTCCCTCCAAACGTCACCCTTCATCCCCAATCCACAGCACAACCCCACCACAGCCCCACCTTTTCCTCCATCTCAACTGCCCAGCCCGCCCCAGCACCCCTCATCCCCCCCTCCTATTGCCCAGTCCATGCCCCACCCTCATACAACATGTCAGCCTCATCCTTTCATCTCACCACTTCTCTGCATCATTTTCACCTTTCATCCACACTCCCTCGCTCTTGCTCACTAACCCGGCTTAATGCCGACGGAAACCACCCTGAACCCAGCCCTACCCCTCATCAACCATAAACCCTCTCGCACCCGCTCAGTCCCACTCCTTCCTTTCTCCCGCCCCCTAGCCTTCATCACTCAACCCGCACCACCTGATCCCCCTCCCTCCTACCTGGCCTAGCCACAGCCCCACCCTCATCCTCCCCTCCTACCGACCCTAGTTCCCCCCTTATCCTCATTCCACCCCACCTGACCCAACCCACCCATCATCCCTCCCACTCGCCAAGAACAATCCACATATTTGCCGTGAATTTAAGCTTGTGGTCCCTTATTTGAGATAAATTTGGAGAAGCTCTTCATTGTCAATTTGTTGATCGAAGCATGGTTGATGGGGAGTTTCGGGTTTGTTAACCGTGGAGGTGGCTGTGGGTGCTGGACCATTGGTCATGGTGGTCATGGCTAAGGAGGTGGTGGTTGAAAGTTGGTGGTCGGTTAGGTGGGTTATGAGTTTGGGGTTATAACTAGCAAACTGGTGCTTGAATAGTTGAAGGAAGAATAAAAAAAAAAGGAGAAAGCCGCCCATTGCACGGCTTGCACGTTAGTATCTTAACGGATTTTTAACGGTCAGGTACCCAAACTGGAATTATACATTATTGTCGGGCACCCTAAATGGAATTACTGAAAAGACGGGCACCCAAAGTGGAATTTCGCTATATGTCGGGTACCCAAAATGGAACTTTTCCTATATATTATGTTAAATGGAGGAGAGAGAAGGTCTTGTGTCGTTTACAGATAAATGGGGGGATATAGGCAAAGGAAATGAGGGAGGGAGAATATCTCTTAAATATCATTTCCCTAATATATTGTTCTTCTCCTCCCTTAAATTTCCCTTCTTCAAAGCCTTGTCTCATTGTCTGTGCTATTCTGGTTCTTTATGCTGTACTCAGGCCGCTAGCTCACTGTGTGTTCCACTGATGCGTGCTTCATTATGGTTGTCCAGCATTAGTGTTATAAATTTCTAACAAATTGTTTGGTTTGTTAAGATGCTGATGATACAAAAAGGAAACGAAAGGAAGGCGAGGTTAGGGAAGGGAAAAGAAGGGAAGAGAAACGAAAGGAAGGAAAGTGATCTCTCAGTCGTTTGGCTGACAATTTACAGGATTTGAATGGATTTATCTGTCCTTTACCTAACTATAAATAGATTCGAAGGAAATGACGACAAATTATGTTGTGATATCCCTCACCATCCGAAATCAATATAGTTATTACAACCAAACATTGGACTCATTTTGGAGGCGTGACAATGTCAATTGAGATGCTGCTGCTCGAATAAGTAATAACCCTTATTCAAAGGAATTATACTCATTTGTAATCGTTTAGCTAGGTGGCTTAATTTTCACCAATGCTACAATTTTAATTTTAAAATATTTTTAGTTTCCAGTTGAAAAAAACAATATCGATTGAGATGAAACTTCTCTCAAACAATCATTTTCTGCTTCTTTAAAATCTGCATCATGTTCACTGTGAATGTCATGTGCTGGAAAGAGTACTGAGTTTGGGACTTCACTTTCTCTTCACTTTTGATGGTCATTTGCGAGACTAGTGGCTGTGACCAGGTTCATTTCTAGAGTTTTTCTAAAGGGTTATGGGGGGATTAGCGAAACACGCGATGTGACAATGCATTGGAATGTGCTGTGTTAGCCATATGTGGTGCTCCCTCTATCTCATCCATTTCCCCACATTTGTGTCTGGCACAAGTTTTAAGGAAAGTGAAAAAATGTGAGTGGAGAATGGAGCCCACTTGCACATGGGAGAATTTGCATGAGAAAATAAGGGTAAAAAATTGCCTAAAAAAGAAATGTGGGGAAATGGATGAATCATCCCAAAATGGAATATGTGGAGAAATGGATGAGATAGAGGGAGTATATTGAATAGGCAGGATTCTCGTATATTTTCTAGAAGAACTTAGCCTTTAGATATGTACGGGGAAGAGTAGTTGGTTTCACTTTGGGCCACACATGATTTTTTGTATAAAGGATTCCAATTATTGTACTTTAATAGGTAGTAGGACTTTTTTTTCCTTCATTGCTACTCTAATCTAGTATTACAACACCTTTTTTATGCCAAAAAAAAAAAAGAAAAAAGAAAATTGTATCATGTTCAACCTGGATTCGTTAGCTATCATATTGTGAAACATAATACAAAACAAATTGGCCTTATATTGTGTAACAGGGGTAGTAGTATTCTTTCGTGGTGGGTTGGCCGCTAAAACTTTTTTTTACTGCTATTACCACCATTAACACCGCTACTATTAGTACTGACTTCTGACTAGTATATGTTTCTCTGGGAAGGAAAAAATGTTCTCGTCTCTCTGTGCTTTAAATGGTGGCTGCTTGTTTTGAAAATAGTTCCATTACTTTGGAAAATGGCTCTGTATTCTGATCATCCTTTGACCTGCTTAGAGTGATATTCATACAGGGTCTTCTTCTTCTTCTTCTTTTTTTTTTTTTTCATTTTGTTGGTGGCTGAATATTTGCGGTGTTTGTAGGAAGCAGTATAGGAAGTTTTTTACTTCATACTTGAAAGTTTCTAAGTCTTATGTTGGTTGAAGGTTGCTGTTGTTTGGGCTGTTGATTTTTCATTTGTTGCTTGTTCTTAGGATGACTGTCTCATGAATTCAACATGCAGGTACCAGTATGACTTAAACTCTCCTGGTGCTGCTTCTCAGTTGAGATTCACTTCAACAAAAGATCTAAATCTGAATATCTCCAGTTCTAATGTTAATATGCTTCTACAAGCTTATGCTAGTTGGAATAATCTTAGTGAAGTGCAAGAGTCTTATGTTCAAAGAGTTAGTTATCTTTTCTCTTCCTTTGTAGTTGCTTGAGGAAGTTTGTAATGTGTAGGTTGCACTTGCCACTTATCCGTGGCAATATTTCTTGTTCTCATGCTTATACTCTTGATTTTACAGGAAATCGTATCTCCAACTTTGAAAAGTGGTTCAGTTGATAACGTCCATCATAAGAGAAACTATTATATTATCCCACAGAACAAGCTTGGCCAGGACATTTTCATTCGAGCCACTGAGCTCAAGGGGCTTTCAAGTATAATCAGGATGCCTTCTGGAGATGTAAAGCCTCTTAAAGTTCCTGTTTCCAATAATATGATGGATTCTCACATGAGAGGGAGCGTTGTCCAACAGATCCATAGAATGTTGACATTGATTATTGCCGAAGCTCAGGTACATTTATTTCTTGTCTACAAAATGTTTCATTAGGCTCGTACATTGTGTTCTCTGATATCTCAGTGTCATACTATTTAGTCCACATATTAGGTTCTTTTTTACTGTTATATAGGTCAAGGTGTATCAATTTTATGTCTTTATGCGAAAGTCGTTTTGATTAAATGTCATCAAATTGCAACTGAGTCATGGAGACCTTTCGCAAGCAGACTGCTTACATGTCTTCTATTATCTTATTTGCTTGGTTGAAGCTGCAACTACTTGTTTTGGATCGCAGCTAATTTTGAGATCAGACATTTTGGCAACTTTTATCATGTTACGAGGGAGTAATAGACAAGGATCTAAAATGATTATTGTTTGTTTGCCACTAGGATTTGTTTAGCCAGTGTGAGAGTGGTTTATCTCTAAATCCAGAACTTTTTTCATGACATCTGATTCTTGCCTGGCCAGGAAGTATCTCTGGTTTATGTTCGTCCCTTTTATTGTGAATTTCATGGTCAGGCTCTCAGAGAAATGTTCTTGTTGCTGGTTTAACTATCATTACTCTTGAAAATGTGATTGGCATCTGTAGTTATGTTATTAGTTACAAACTTGTTTTCTGTAAGAACTCATGTATGTAGGGGGGGGGGGGGAATGCTTGCTTTTATTTATGAAAGTAAAACATTAAGTACGCGTAACTGTGTATGTGCACCTCAGCAAAAAGAAGTGATATTTCTTTTTGACAATTATGTTTTCTTGACTTGTCTGAATGGACCAAGTAATCTGAAAATAGAAGTTTCTCTTTTTTGCTTCCAAGTACATGGCAAAAAATTGTGGTTGAAAATCTTATATTTAAGGGCATGCGCGCTTTTCCACAAGTTAATGCCTCTTTTTTTTGTTTGTTGGTATCTGAGGACAGTGCTCATGTCGTGTTTTCATGTAATTGAGTTGCAGTTCCAAAGAGAGGAGGGGATGTCTTCTCGCCAGTATGCTGTGGCGATACGGCTCAGTCCTGAACCTAGTTTATCAAATGAAATATTACTGACGCAGCAAAGTGCACGTACATGCGGGCGCAGCTCAGAGTTCTCTGAATCTTCTGAGCTTGAATTTGTGAAATGGAATGAAGTTTTCTACTTTAAAGTAGATTCTCTGGTATGTCAGACAGAGGACCTTAATCTATTTTGCAGGTCAATGTATTTTTTTATATCAATTTTTATTTTAATGGCTAACTCACCTGAATGAGCTGTAGAGATGGAGGGGAATGACCGTCTGTTGAAAATTTTTGGGTTATATTGAGTGGTGAAATTTGATCAAGTCTTAAAACACAGGAAGTGGTTTAATGATGACGATCAGAGATTTCAGAAGAAGGAACCTAGGAGATTGTTTGATCCATTGCGTGATTTTTTCCTTGTTCTTTTATATGGGTGGGCAGAGATTATTCAGAAAGAATCCATATTCTAATTCTATAAGAGGCGAAAAAAGCTCTTGGTTAAACATTATCAAGTTGCGTATATTACTCTTTAAGTACCTTTGACATTCATATACCAAACAGATCTTACCCATTATTGCATCATGACTGCATGCTTGTCAGCGAGAGAGAGAGAGAGAGAGGGGGTGGGGTTGGGTGGAGTGGATGACAACTAAAGGAGCAATGTGAGGATGAAAAGGAACTAATGTAGAGGACAAGCAGAGTCAGATTGATGGAGATAGACAGGAAGCAGTCAGGGGAGGGGGGAATGAAAGAGAAGGAGATTGGGGTTAGTTAGTGCCCTCTCTTTTCTTCTTCTTTTTCTTTTTTCTTAGTGAATGACAGGTCAACCTCCAAGGCTTTAGTAAATGACCACCTTTTTGTTAATAAGCGACAGTTCAAACTAAGTATCAAAACACGTTACTAATCTCTACCCTTTTTTTTTTTTTTTGAAGAAAGCTCTATTCTTTGACCTTAATTATTATTTTCTATATTTTCTTATTCTTCTATTGGAATCTTGAAGTATTGTCTATTTTCTGAGCAGGATAGCTACAGAGTGGAGCTCATTGTGACTGATGTTGGAAAAGGTACAAATTATCTTGGAGCTCTTGATCACAAGAATCGATTTCCTACCTCACTTTTTCTATGTAAACGTGCTTAAGCTTTTATATATATATAGAGAGAGAGTACGGTTCCTATGAACCTTAGTTAAGGTGAAAACAATGAGAACCTTCTGCCACCCTTAGATTAGAAAGAAATGGAAGGTCAGGCTGAGAGGAGTGTCATTCAGTGTAAGCTAGTCATTTCACATGAAATAAAAAGAAAAAGAAAATATTTGTCACTGGCCTCTTTCTTCCAAGTTCCAACAGGCACACCTGCCCTTCTGTCACTACTGCAGGCCCAGCAGATTTCTGCTTGACAGACTCTCCACGTATTACCCTTACCTCACGTGTTGAACCTGCACCTGTCTTAAACGTCCCATGCGCTTCATGCGCTACTTTGATCTGATGCCCTTTCCTTGCAAGCGCTCCACGTGTGCTATACAACCTTCTCTACTTGTTATTCTAGTTGCAGTCACCAAACGATAATCCGTTAGCTATCCAGAAAGCCTGCCAGTTTCCGATCCTTAGCGCCGCCACTACTCTGTATCATAAAGAGCTCCGGTCAACTTGGTGGTGTCTTCCTCGACTCTCCTCCCCAAGGAATCAACAGAAAATACAGAACTCGGCTGCAGCGCCTCCCTAAAAATAGACCCACCTCCACCCATCCGTGAAGATCGCCTCCGTTCTACCGCTTAAAAAGAGGCCTATCTCAGTAATACATTCTCTAGAGTTAGATCTGGTCTCAATCCCCACCAAAGACCTACCAAATCTCCTCTTCCTAATGTATCCTTTTAAACGAACAAAGCAGACCCGAGAACTTCTATAATTCAAGAGTCCATGGTCTCCGTGATTCGTTGACGCTTCTTCTACCCCTTTTCAAGGATGGTTACGAAATCCCCAGATGGGAGCTTTTCGGAAGACAAATTGAAGGTATCGCACACTAATGGGCCAGGATGGACCCTTTAGTAGAGAGTAGAGAGTAGAGACTAGAGAGGAATGATGGGGGGGGGGGGGGGGGATGAGAATTTTGGAAAGAGTGAGAAGACTCAGAGGGAGCGAGGGAGAGAGAAGACCTAAATACTCCTAAATGATCTTGATTTGAAGCTTAAAAAATGAATGGGAATAAGAGTGGTTTCTGTTTAAGTCTATACTAGGGAAACAACCTTTCTTTAACACTTTTGGGCACGTCTTCCATCTTTGTATTTTTTGCCTCAATTTTTAGGTCCCTGGTTAGAGTAAGGGTGCATTGTTATGAAATTTTCCTTAGTAAAACTGTAAGAATAGGGAATAACTGACGTCAATTTCCTCATCTAGCTAAATTTAGGAGGTGGAAGATGGCAAAAGAGCTCTATATATATTATGACCTCTATTGTAATGGCATGGCAATACTACTTGCTTTGCTTGTCCTGAAAATGGCCATACATCAGATATGTTTTTAACTCTCGGGCTTTTTGTTAGCTGGGAAGAGTCATGGATTTAATTATCTGTGTATTGGTAGGTGATCCTGTTGGATATTACTCAGCCCCTTTGAAGGAAGTATCAGCTTTGAAAGGTTCATATTCCCATGATAATGTTGATCGATGGAACTGGATTGACTTATTTCCGCCTGAAACAAAGGTATTTTTGTTTGCATAAATCTTTGGTAGAATTGGTTTTGATCCTGATGTGTGCTTTAGCTAGTGGACTTCTGAAAACTGGGTTAACTTCTCGCAGGTATTGTTGAAGGGAGAAAGCCATCAGGGACCACAAGGAAGACTGAAGCTTGCCGTTCTTTATTCCCCAAAGCTAGAAGTTGACAAAAGAAAGCAGTCCTCCGGTGGCGGTAAAAAGAATGGATTTATCCAGATTAGTCCTAGCAGGGAAGGTCCTTGGACTACTGTTCGGTTAAATTATGCTGCTGCTGCTGCTTGTTGGAGGTTAGGCAATGATGTTGTTGCTAGTGAAGTTAGGGTCCAGGATGGCAACAGATATGTGCACATAAGATCGCTAGTCTCAGTGCGTAATAATACTGATTTTGTGCTTGATTTATGTGTGAGAGCCAAGGTCCCAAATGATTCCAAGAGGCTACTGAATGATAACAGCACATCTGTGAAATCAATTTTAAATCACGAATCTTCTGAAACAGTGGAGTTTTTCGAAGTTGAAAAACTCGTCGATGATGTCGGTTGGGTTTGTTGCTCTGGAAAGCCTAGCAATGAACAATCAGCTGGTGGATTACCCATCAAGGTGAGTCACCTTTACTTTCTATTTGTTGCTTACAGGGTGCAGGTGAACTAAATATCTAATATTTTTCTAGCTCTTTTTTTCTTATCCTGAACCCTAATATTTGGTACTCCCTCCGTCCCACTATAAGCTTCTCACTTCTTGTAGCGCGGTCTCCAATGCAACACTTTGACCGTTACTTTTTATACTTATATATTAATTTTTTTGATGAAAAATATAATTTATGAAAACTATAAACAATAAGGAATGCAAAAAATTAATTTTTACATCATAATTTTCTATACATTTCAATATATTTACGGTCAATGTTTTGGAAAGTTGACTCCCAAAAACGAAATGGGAAGCTTAGAGTGGGACGGAGGGAGTACATGTTTTCTTTTCACCATTGGCCTAATAGGAATTATTATCCATTTTCTTATACATTTAAATAGTATTTGGTGTCCTTAGAAGAACAGTTTTTGCTTACAATGTTTTACATAAATAAGTTAGGACTTGTCACTCTGAAAGATAAGTTTAGTGTGGGCAGCTTCTTGATAAGTGTTGATCCTAACTGCACAACTGTTCATGTCCTAGACTTTCATCGAGTGATTTTTGATTGGTTCACATTGAGGTTAAACTTAAGCAGTTTCTATGTGAATGATCTCATGTTGAGATTCAATGTCAAATGATATGGTGTAATTTTGAATGAGTCCAGTTTCATCTTTATATTAGAGAGATATTCACATAACTTTCATGTGTTTTCTCATGAGATTGTGCTTCTTCGTATACTTAAGCTCTTTCCTATTTTAAGTTCATGTATCGGTTTAATGAATTGTAGAAATTTAAGTGCAACTCTATCATCTCACTCTTTCTGTCCCAACTAATGCACCTTGTATATTTTCGGAATTTACGGATACTACTTGCTTTCCCAACCAAAGTAATGGGACACGGAGAATTTTTGTTGGTTTTGCTTCTTTGTGCTTTTTTTTTTTTTAATGTTTTCTTCTTCATGCCTCTTCGTTTGACATCTAAATTAATTTTGATGAGATTATTTCTGAGTAAACTTGGAGAGAACGGAGAGCGATACTCTTCTGTCATCTAGTTGTTGGCAGTCTGGATGTTGCTTTGATGATATTTAAACCTTTTTTAACTCTGTCTTTAATCAGATTTGTCCCTAACCAAAGAACGCTTCTGATTTGTTGACTATGTAGGAAATTTCTGGAGTTAAACCATCGTCTGCCTGGGAATGGGCTGACCAGTGGCATCTAGATGAGGCATCAGTGGGTAGCGCTGATGGATGGGCATATGCTCCAAATCAGGAAAGTCTGAAGTGGCCAGAGTCGTATGATGCTGGAAAATTTGTGAATAACATGAGGCAACGCAGATGGATCCGAAACAGAAAACATCTCCCAAGTGATGCCCAGCAACATATGTCTATTGGGCTGTTGAAGCCTGGAGACTCTGCTCCCCTTCCTCTTTCTTGTTTAACTCAAGCTGAACCTTATGTACTGGTGCTGCGGCCTTTAAATTTTGGTAGCTCTGATGAATATGCATGGAGTAAAGTCGTGGATAGGCCTATTGAATCATTAAATCCGGAAGAAGAGTCTGAGATATGTGTATCAGATCTTGTGGAGTCTGAGAAACTGCTGCAGTGTGCGCAAATTAGCGGAACGTCTTCTAGTGGTTCCCATGGAATTTGGTTCTGTTTGAGTGTGCAAGCTACAGAGATTGCAAAAGATATCCGTTCAGATCCCATCCAGGATTGGAGTCTTGTGGTTAAGTCCCCATTATCTATTACTAACTATCTTCCACTGAGAGTTGAGTACTCAGTTCTTGAAATGCAATCAAGTGGTCATTTTCTTGCTCGTTCTCGAGGCATTTTTTGTTCTGGGAAGACTGTCAATGTATATTCTGCTGATGTAACAAATGCATTATATCTATCTCTGCTTCCGCAGAAGGGATGGCTTCCAATGCATGTGAGATCCAGGAGCTGTTAATTCTTTGTTTTTCTCGTCCTGACTCTCATATCACATCTAACATAGATTTACTTTGGCCTCTATCTTTGTATTGTAGGAAGCTGTACCCATATCTCATCCTAGCGGCATGTCATCTAGAACAGTGAATTTAAGGAGTTCAATTTCTGGAAGGTCATCTCCCTTACTTTATTACTTTGCTTGCATCCTTCATGAGAATTCCCTCGGAAATTATTTTTCGTTTGTTCACATCAAGTTTTCTGCTGTGCCAAGTGTCCTTATTTGTTTTCTGATGCAGGACTGTGCAAGTTGTTCTTGAGCAGAATGATGACAAAGTAGGACCGATAATGCGCAAGACTGTCAGAATATATGCCCCATACTGGTTTGCTGTTGCAAGGTGCCCCCCTCTTAACTTCAGGCTTGTTGATATGTCTGAGAGGAAGGCTCCAAAAGTGAAGTCCAGAAAAAGCAACCCTGAAAGCAGTGGGGAAATAACTGAAGATGAATTTCATGAAGGTTGCACAATTGCTTCGTCTCTAAACTTCAAATCAGTGGGACTACAAGCATCTATTGCACATTCTGAAGATAACTTGTTTGGGCCCCTCAAAGATCTTTCTGCACTAGGTGACATGGTAAAACTGCTAATTTCCCAAATCGCTATATGTCAAGCCTCTTCAAGTGTAATTTATGAACAAATGCCTTTTTCCTTTGCAGGATGGTTCAGTGACTTTATCTGCTTCTGATGCTGCTGGTAATTGTATACGACTTTTCATCACCTCAAAACCATGCCCCTATCAGTCCATTCCGACAAAGGTAATCCTAGAAACCAAACCCCCAAACCCTTTTAGAAAGTTATTTGGATTGAATGGGGTATAAATCTATTGTAACCGTGTGCTATTGTTTTTCTCTCAAACGGGCCTCGAGTATGGAAGTTAGTGAAATAACTTCAAGGTTGCAATAATAGCTATAATAAGTTAACAACTGAGAAGTGGCCTACCCGGGCACCCATCTGGCATTAGTTTTATTCGTTGTACCATTACCTTAAAAAATCACTCGCTTCTTTCATCCTTTTCTAATAGAATTCACCATGATCTTTATAGAGTTATACGTAAAGACTCACGGTAAATGGCACAAGATGACGTTGAGTTGTGTATCTAAGTAATCTAACTCAATTTTGAGTAACTTGTAGATTTTTGCAATGTGTAATTAGCCTACTTGGAGCACGTTTTATCCTCTTCCTTTGTAGTGGTTTTGACTACCAATATAAATTTTTAATTTAAGTTCTTGCTTCTTTCAGGTTATCTCCATCAGACCATACATGACTTTCACGAACAGATTCGGTCATGATATATATGTGAAGTTAAGTGAACAAGATGAACCAAAGGTTCTACGGGCATCTGATTCTAGAGTGTGCTTTTTGTATCAGGAAACTAATGAAACTAATAATAAACTCCAGGTACTTGAACTGTTTATCACGATAATCTGCTTTGTCGTAAACTGTATCTTATCCTCCTTACCTTTCTTTCTGATGGTCACTCTATGCTGCTTCTTAGTATATAATTCTTCCTTGTATTTCATGTAGGAAATGGTTCAATGCACTCCAGTTATCGTCTTTATTGGATTTCTTGATGTGGTTTGTGGTTAATGGTTCCAGTTAGTATAATCCTTGTAGGTCCTAGGCTTGTAGCAGTTGACAGGGTGCCTTGTAGATTATAGAATTAGATGCTCAGTATACCAATTTATATATTAAAAGAAACATAGAAGTTCCATTAAGGTTGACAGTAGCAGTAGATGATAAGGAGTCTTCAACACTACAAGACTACAAGTGGGTCCAATTATGTTGAAGATAGGAACTAGGATTTGCTTTAGAAGCATCTACGGGCTTAACGAAAAGAGGCTAGGAAAACTACTCGCCTCCTAACAACTTCAGAACTGCACCGAAAATAGCTTATATTACACAATTCTGGAGCAGCTTCCCAAACCCGCATATTGTCTTGGAAATATTGGTTTCGCAGATGCGAAGTTGCAGTGAATGCATAACACTCACATTCATACTGGGTCTACTCAGCTGTAGAATATCAGGGCTCTAAATTCTCCCAACACTAACGACTCCCAGCAAATACAGCTACAAGAGACTTGTATTTTAATATGATGGAACCACTATCACATACTAGTTATTAGATTCAAGTCATATTACAATCAACATGAAACACTAGAAAGATCCTATTATTGACAGCCCTCTGTTGGGCAGTGTTTACTGCAATTGTGACATTCATTTTTCGAATTTTCTTGACTCTCTTCGAGCTGTTACTTTACTTTTGTAAAATTGCTGTAAAGTACTTGACAGTTAACCTCTGCTTGCCGAACCATCAAGGCTTTAACCCACCTTGTTAGTCAGCTCATAAGCATGAGCATTAGTTTCAGTACCATCTGTGCAGGGGGCTCTTGTTGGGCTTGTTAGAACTCCTTATCCCACTCTGTTTGCTTGTATTTCTTGTTGAGATTTGTTTTTAAATTGAAAGAGATATACTCTGATGTTCCTGATGACTGATGTAGGTAAAGATAGCACTCAGCTTTTATATCTTCTGCTAGTCTGCTTTTGAACTTGACGAGAACCTGAATTGAGTGGTAGTTTGGAAAATGAAGGGGGGGGGGTATTTTTGAGTATAACAGCGATATAAAATATTTTCACCAAAATATATCTTTAGAGTAGAGTAAATAAAAAAAAAAATTGGAGAAATTCTGATATCCTCTTACTGATCACATCTCCATTTGTATGGCATTTGTTTATCCATTCATGACATGACATCTTTCTTGAAGGTTAGCCACAGTATAAATTTCTAATGAAACAATCTCTTACCACTATTTTATTCTTGAGAAGAAATTCTCTAGTACATATCAGAAAAGAAGGTGATGCTCCATCTTTCTCCATGAGAATAGAAAGCTTTGTGCCCAGAACTCGCAGATGTGGCAAGGAAATAACCCTTCTGAGAAGGAAACCGAACTATCTCATGTGGGAAGGTATCCTAGGATACTGATAAGAATTTGAAAGATGCTTCAAATGATTGAATTATGGAAGTTAAGACTAGTAGACCAGGAACACCATGATGATACTTGAAACTGGTCTAGGGAGAGTTGTGAGTTACATCCTCGGTAATGATCATTATGTAAATTTACGTAACTCAATTGATTTTTACAGTTGCAAATACTTGGTAGGAGTTCAATAGCATTGAATTGTCTTTTAGGTATGAAACGTTGTATGGCAAAATGTTATTATTTGTTTGCTGTTTGTTATTACTTCTTGTTTGTGGATGTAATTATTCTTAGCAGAAAATAAGGTTAATGTCAAGGTTGCTCAAACTTTTTGTAGATTCGTTTGGAGGATACGAAATGGTCATTTCCTATTGAAATTATGAAGGAAGACACCTTCTCACTAGTTTTGAGAAAGGATAGTGGTGAACGGTTATTTGTAAGGACTGAAGTTCGGGGTTATGAGGAAGGATCACGTTTTATTGTTGTTTTTCGTCTGGGCTCAAGGATTGGTCCTATCAGGTAAGAACGTTAACATCATCCATGTGCATGAGAAGTGTCATAGTTAAACCTCCATATGCATGAAAGACATGTTTATACAGACACGCATGAGTTTTCATGCACAGATGCAGTTTCCCACATAATCACGTTTTGCAAGTGTTTCCTTGTTCAAAGTTGTCTGGGGTACTTCATTATTCTATCTGTCAGGATCCTTTAGTTTTAAAACTCATTTAACCAGGTTGGAGAATCGGACAAGCAGCAAGACAATAAGCATTCGCCAGTGTGGATTTGGTGATGATCATTTAATCCATTTGACACCTTTGTCAACCACAAACTTTTCCTGGGATGATCCATATGGTCAGAAAAGTTTGGATGTTTGTGTTTATAATGGTGGTAGCGTGGTCAATGCAACACTCAATCTGGAAAATGCTGCTGTATGTTCACTAGAAGGGGAAGCAGGAGTGCAGTTTCATCTGATGGACACTGGTAATGTCAAGGTGGCTCAATTTACAGAGGACTGGTCTCCTAGGTTGAGTTCAGGAGGAGATCGTCTATCATTGATGCGTGAAAACTGGGGTAGTATTCAGATGCAGAGAAAATTGCAGAATACTGTGTCACCTTTCGAACTTACTGTTGAATTTGGTGTTCTCGGCCTCTCTATTATAGACCACAGACCTAAAGAGCTTTCATATTTATACTTGGAGAGAGTTTACATAGCATATTGCACTGGCTACGATGGAGGGACTACAAGCAGGTGAGGTTATCTAACCTTTTTGTGCATGTTCTTGCTCTTTTCATCTTCAGTTACTTATAAGTGAGATTCTTGTCTGATTTTGTTTTCTCTGTTCTGCCACGAATTAGTAAGAGTTTGTTCTATGGTATATGATTCACGAGTAGACAGAACCCCTATTTCCAAAGTATATTTGTTTTCTGGTTATGGGAGGGTGAGGGAAAAATCATGTGTGACAATTATGGAGTGCTTGTTTACAAGTAGTTTTGACATGTAGTTGAGTCTTCTTGAAAAGGGAGAAGTTTTATGTAAACATTGTATTTTCATTGGTGTCACAATTGAGATTTTAGCAAAGGTGAAACACATTTAAGTCGACTGTCTGGACCCCACGGAAAACCAAAGAAAAAGAAAATTGTGAAAGATATCAAATGAACGGTAGTGTTCTAATTCTGCTTGCAGGCGTCACTGCTTACTTATTTAGTGTAAATATCTTATTTGTTAGGTGGAACTTGCTACCTTCTTATTGCACTGCCAAGTGACAACTAACTTTACCAATCCATTGGTTAACTAACTATCACCATCATCTAATCCAGGTTCAAGCTTTTATTAGGCCATGTGCAAATTGACAATCAGCTTCCCTTGACAGCAATGCCTGTACTGCTGGCACCTGAGCAGAATCATATGCAGCAACCTGTATTCAAAATGAAACTAACCATTCAAAATGAGAACACAGATGGCATTCAGGTCTATCCATATGTGTATTTAAAGGTAAATGTTCAAGACTCTCTCTGAATCTATCTTGATTTGTCCTTTGATTGCTGTGAAGTAGATCTCTGACATTTATACCTACGTGGCAGGTAACAGAAAAATGCTGGAGGATAAATATACACGAGCCAATCATTTGGGCGATAATGGATTTGTACAATAACCTTCAGCTAGATCGACTTCCTGAGAGCCCGAATATAACACAAGTTGATCCAGAGATACGTATAGAGTAAGAATAAATTTCATTTGAATCCCTTGAAATTCAAAATTTTAGTAGCTTCAAGGTGTCAAAGGTTCTCTTGAGTCTTGACCATTGAACAAAAGACATGGAAATGATGATACCTGGTACTTGTTTTTCACCTTATAAGCAATTCTCTATGTGTATATTTGCAAAATATTTACTTCTTTCTTTGCATCTGAGCTTTACTTGCCTATTGATTTAGTGTCAAATACGCTTTGTTTAGTACTTCCTCCATAGCATTCGTTTATATAAGTCAGCTTTAGGCACTGTTCTAAAGGGAGGAGAGATGAAGTGGAGGATATAAGCATATTCTATTGGGGAAAGGGACGGATAATGGGATGTGGGAAATAGTTTATTGGAGAATCTGGAGAGATTGTGGAGTGTGGGGCATATGTTTACACCCAAAAAGGAAATGTGAAAAACCGAACACCCATAAAAGGAATACGTAAAGAAATGAATGAAATGGAGGAAGTACTTTTTAGTCTTAAAATTATTAAAAACTCGTGAGTTTTCTAGCAAATACGATTTTTTGACATATTTTTTTATATTGCAGCCTTATAGATGTTTCAGAAATTAGATTGAAAGTCGCACTTGAAACAGCGCCAGCCCAAAGACCACATGGCGTTCTGGGAGTTTGGAGCCCCATATTGTCAGCTTTTGGCAGTGCGTTCAAAATTCAGGTGTGCTTGCTAGCTAATTATGTCTTTGACATACTTTTTCCTTCTGTTTCCTTCATGTTGTCCACACTTGCTACAAGAGAAGTCACTTGATCTGTTTCCTGGAATGCTTTTGATTTTTTTTCCTACTGTCCTTGAAGGATTTGACTCCTGTGAAGCTTATTGTCATATTATTGGCTCGGAACCTTATTTATTTTCCTTGGTTCTGTACACCTTTGACTTTGAACTTTGAACAATTATTGAGAACTTTGTTAGTCGGATCCTTCGTCTACCTGCCTTACCTGTGTCGGGTACCCGTATCTGATACTTGGATACTCAGATATGATCCTTGCAAATAAACTAAAGACCCTAAAATGCCTGCCATATCACTGTTGGATACTTCTTAACGTGTCCGACACTTCTCAAGTCTCCAAGTAATATAGATTGAGAATATATGTTTTCCCACCATTCACAAAAGGAAATCCATGGAATCTCAATCATTCTAAACGTGAGCCCGGAAAACGTCATTGACAACTGCAGGGAAATATGTGTTCTGGTTACAATGGAATATCTGGACGGAGATTCTAGCCTTATAACACCCTCATGAGAGACAAGCAAAAATGCAGAGAATTGATTTTTTGCGAACTTATGAGACCTGATCCTTGGACCTAAAGGATGTGGATTCCCCTTCTAAGAATATGGACGTTGGCTCAAGGTACCCTGTGGTCAGGAGGGTGACGTGGAAGATGTTACTTGTCAATTTTCAGGATTGTTCCATAAAGATTGGAAGGCAATCAGGCTTCCAACCATATCCTTATGTGATCCATTATAATATATAATAACATCCTAGAATAGGCCCTAAAAAAACTTTGAAATAACATTATATTCCAAATAATACAGTATTCTAGAAACTACAACAACCATAGATAATGTTTCAGATTTCCTTCTTCCTCCCCGTGTTATTCACATAAACTTGTGGATGGCAATATAAGAAAATGATTCCCTTATGGGTGAAGTTTTTGAAATTTGTTACAACTGATTTTATTTTGGGGTATATTTAAGAGCCACTTACCTGCAAAGACTGGCGTTGTTAGGAGGATTTGGTGTCATGTGTTCATAAGCAATTGAGTATTGCTCAATATAGGATTGCTCAAGTGTATATATGTCACCAATCACGGAAGGTGACATTTTAGCCAATACTTTCCTTTGAAAAACGAAGCCTGCTGTGGCTAAGGAATTTGACCTTTTGATCAGTACCCTTGTTGAAGATTGTTGCTGATTAACCTCTTAAAATGTTTGATACATGTTATCTGTGTATTTTATATTCAATCCCCTCTGAATACATCTAGAGTGAAAGAGTGGCCAATAAATTAGTGTTCCTTATCATCGTTGTCATCATATCATTATACTGGGTATCTGGAAGCAATCACAAACCCAAAGGCAGAGGTAATTACAACTCATTCCGGGACATGCGTCCCACTGGATTCAAATTCATGCAAATGTCCTTTTTTCTCAACTAAACATTGGTATGGATATGAGTAATACTGAAATCTATAGAAACTTTGTGTCAAAGAGCCTCTAAGTAGTCTTTTCATTCTTCTACTCTGGCCTTTCCGGCGCTACCTCTTCAACTTGGCAAACCATCACTCTCTCTATATTGCATTTTTCATGTGGTAGAATTTTTCTGGTCTATATTGCATCCATTTGTACGATGACACCTTTTTCCCTTTGTTGTATCCGTGTTTACCCATACACATATTTATATTACTAGGAAGTTGCTCTTAATAATAATGGTAGTGCTCAAATAGTAATTTGAAGGTCCCTAGAACCTATGTAACAACTTATGCGTCTTTATTTGGTCTTAATACATCAAGTTTGGAGTTCAAGGTGTGTGGATTCTTGTCTTAAGAGGAAGATAATCATCAAATTATAGCGTTTACCTTTTTATTTGAACTCATTTTAGGATTGCGGTTGTGTATTTTTCAGATCCACTTACGGAAGGTTATGCACCGAGACAGATTCATGCGAAAAAGTTCTGTAATTCCTGCCATTACGAACCGGATTTGGAGGGACTTAATTCACAATCCGTTGCATCTGATACTGTCAGTTGATGTTCTAGGCATGACGAGATCCACCTTAGCATCGCTTAGCAAAGGTTTTGCCGAGCTTTCTACCGATGGACAGTTTCTACAATTACGTTCAAAGCAGGTTATCCCATTTCCGTCTCTTATTTGTTAATTTCTCTGTTAAATATGGAGATGTAACTTAGTTGGAACGCTGTCTCAGGTATGGTCAAGAAAGGTCACAAGTGTAGGTGATGGATTTATCCAAGGAACTGAAGCTCTAGCTCAGGGAGTTGCTTTTGGTGTATCTGGAGTTGTCAGGAAGCCTGTTGAGAGTGCTAGGCAGAATGGCGTTCTGGGACTTGCTCATGGGCTTGGTAGAGCTTTTGTTGGATTTATCGTCCAACCAGTGAGTGGAGCATTAGATTTTCTCTCACTTACTGTTGATGGGATTGGTGCAAGTTGCACCAGATGCCTTGAAGTTTTAAGTAACAGAGCTGCCCTACAAAGAATCAGAAATCCACGAGCTATACATTCAAATGGTATTATTAAAGAGTACGATGAGAGAGAGGCGATTGGACAGGTAAGCTTCTGCTTCTGGTATAATGGCACCCTATCTGCTCTAACTTATTATTGTTCCTATAGTGCAAATAGTCAAATATCTTGGCAGTAGTTTAGAGATGCCTCATTCAGAGTTTGCTAAGAAATTGGTTGAAGCACCAGTTAGCTGTCTGATAGCCTCATGATCTGGCTATTGACTCTCTGGTCCTTACGAAATTGTAACCACCCTGCCATGTTCTTTCTGCTCAAAGCCTCAAAGTTGGAAAATCTCTTTGCAGCCTTATAGTATTTCAGATATCTTCCGTGCTTTTTATCTCCGCTTTGGTAGAGCTTTTTGTTTTTCGCACAAGGTCCATCTGCAGTTTTAAGTGTCATTGCGTATTTTGTTGCTGGTTCTGCAAATTCTGGCCAATATGAGTCATCTTGGTTCAAAGAGCTGCTTTTACCTGCAGATGCTGCTTTGGCTTGCAGAAGCAAGTCATAACTTGGGATGTACTAAAATCTTCAAAGAGCCCTCTAAATTTGCCTGGTCTGATTACTATGAAGACCATTTTATGTTACCTCAGCAAAGGATTGTGCTGGTTACGAACAAGAGAGTCATGCTTCTTCAGGTAAACCAAATGGAAGTTGCTCATCTAGTTTCAGATACATTATCGTTCTTTCCTTAGCCGTAATGGATGTTTCCTGTTTAATCTGGATCTAGTTAAAGGCTCCAGAAAATTTGGACAAAAAGCCTAGCAAGATTATGTGGGACGTGCCCTGGGAGGAGCTGCTGGCGCTAGAGTTGGCGAAAGCGGGAAGACTTCAACCTTCACATTTGATTCTTCATCTTAAGAATTTCAAAAGATCTGAGGTGTTTGCTCGGGTTATTAAGTGCAAGCCAGAGACTGATTCTGAAACTAGAGAACCACAAGCTGTCAAGATTTGCTCAGTAGTGCGCAAGATGTGGAAAGCTTATCAATCTGATATGAAAAGCTTAACTTTAAAGGTAAGAATTATTGTGCAGTGGTTTATCTGGTGGGTGCTCTTTGTCCTAATAAGCTTGTTTATGTGTGTAGGTACCTTCGAGCCAGAGGCGTGTGCACTTCTCTTGGAGTGAAGCTGACAGGAGAGACCTGCAAAAACATAATAAAGCTATAGTTATGTCAAGAGAAGTATCTTCATCTAGCTCTCCATCAGATGAAAGGAAGTTCGTGGAGCATACTATCAACTTTTCTAAGGTTTGGAGTAGTGAGCTAGAATCTACAGGCAGATGCAAGCTGTGTAAAAAGAAGGTGAGGGTATCGGTGCCTTACAAGTGTAATATGGTTTTTCTAACAAAAGAATCGTGTCTAAAATACTTTATACACAGGCTGAAGATGGTTGTATATCCACTATCTGGAGACCACATTGTCCTCCTGGGTAAGTCATCATCTCTCTCACTCCCCTTCATTCTCTCTCCTCTGCACCCCTGACCCCCTACAACGCCACCTTACATCTTCCCCCCACCCCTGTCTCAGCCACCTTGTCCCCCAATCCACCCCTCGTCTCTACCACGAAAAAGAAAATTATTATCCTAGATCTACCAAGTTTTGATGAATATTTCAGAAAGCTAACATTATAAGGATGTTAGTTGGCTAATTTTGGTTGAAATGGTGGTAATAATGGTCGGTAAAATCGACGGTGGTGCTGCTCAACGGTGGAAAGAGGTGGTCAACAGTGTTGAAGGTGGACGAGAGAGACGTGGTGAGAAGAGGAGTTAGTTGTGTGATTAAAATAATATAAACTGTTTTGCCCTAATAAAGGAATTATTCTTTTCTAATAGTGAACCAAACAATTTTTAGAAGTAACAACTTTGGTACCATTTCACTCCTCCAATCCGTTCCATTCCGTTTCCCATCCCACAAATTGTACCAAACGCCCCCTTGTTTCTATATTCCCTACACTTTGTGGGTCTTAATACTATAACCTGGAAGTCACTCTCATATGTTGCGTTTACTTGCTATGAATCAATCAAAAATATTAAGAGTCCTTGTTGCTACCACTTGAGCCCACCCCACATCCCCCTCTTCTAACCACCCTTTAAAAGATGGAAAAACTAATAGATACTTCACGCACTTGTGACTCTATTCCCATCAGTGGGTCCTAAACTCCTAATACTATAACCTGGAGGCCACCGCAGGTGTTGCTTTGAATTAAGCACAGCTGAAGTCTGGCCAAAGGGAACCCAAATCTGAACCTTAATGGTCTAAGCCTTGCTTTTGCCTAAAAGCTTGTTGGTTGATTATTGGACTCACCAAAAAGAATACTTTCGTCAGACTCCTCATTGCTATATTGCATTTGGAAAATGTGAATTAGAAAATTTGAATATTAGTTGCGACACTCAACATGACACTCAAAGTACCATACCCATGTCTAGAAAATAGGTTAAGACACTTGTTTGAACTTATCGCCATGTTGCGAAATTTTGGAAATTGAGTGTGAGGTCCTCCTACACCTACTCATTGAAGAGTCTGAGTAATGCGGTGTTAACCACTGGCAAGCACGAGTAACACGCCTTTTGTAAATGCTTGTCCACTAAGTACAGTTATGTAGGTAATTATGTCCTTTGGTTGCAAGATTTCGACGGGAATTGTTCATTTTCGCTAAGAGTTATATTGCCCAGGTTTTCTAAGTGTATCTTATTTAGTTGCAAACTGTCTCTTGCATGTAATGATTTCACCGGTTCTGCTATATATTCTTGTTGAGCTTTTCAAAGCGTATTGAGTTTGTAGTTTCTTCAGGTATGTGTCCGTTGGTGACATAGCACATGTCGGCTGCCATCCACCAAATGTTGCTGCTGTCTACCAATACAACGAGAAGTTTGTGCTTCCTGTGGGATTTGACCTGGTAGGAACTGTTGCATAATTCCCTGGAAAGATCATTTTTCTTACTGTTACAAAAAAGAAGGCAACTCTCATTCTAAAAAGGTTCCTTGTAAATATATGTTAAGTTGAGTTTATGGCCATTTATATTTGGCATGTTAAAGACCCAGTCTGTTGAAGCCAGGACCTCTGTAGAAGAGTAACATAATTCGTAACTAGTTTTTCCAGGATGTGGAAAGGGTAAATGTTTTTGTTCTGACTATGAAAATTTGGACACTTAAATTGTGGGGCTATATATGGTTCTCTACCAGAGCTATGATTCTATATTTTTAGTAGAATTTGGTAAGTATCTCACTTGTTAATATCGAGTTCTTTTGGGCTGGTGTAGGTATGGAGAAATTGCACAGATGATTATGTGAATGCTGTGTCCATATGGCTTCCAAGAGCTCCTGAGGGATTTGTACCTCTAGGATGTGTAGCAGTGGCTGGGTTCAATGAACCCGATACCAGTGTAGTCTACTGTGTAGCAGAAACATTAGTTGAAGAGACGGAGTTTGAGGAACACAAAATTTGGTCTGCACCGGATTCATATCCATGGACATGTCACATATATCAGGTGCAGAGTGCTGCTCTTCATTTTGTAGCTTTAAGACAGTCCCTTGAAGAGTCGGGATGGAAGCCAAAGAGAGTACGAGAGAGCATGGATCCTTCACCAGTTTCTTAAAGGCTGCTAATTTGTATGAACTGCATAAAATTACTTGTATATGATGTAGGTGGTCTTTCTGTTTTTCTTCTTTTTTCGAGTGCTGTTCTGAAAGTTTACCAGCTTCTGAGCCCTTGACCCGGTACTTGAAGCTGATTGCAAAGCCACCTAGGCCAAGGAGGCGTATAAGTTGAGATGCATGTGACGGTACTCTCCAAGGTTTTTCTACTTCTTGTCAACTAGAAACAAATTAGTTACGTTAAATACATAAAGAGTTACCATCATGTTGCAGTGTAAATCTGTAAATTATATTTGTAGAAACTAAAATTTGATGTTACTGAGTTTTCATCTTGGGAGTTTCAACTTGACCTTCTGCGCTGTAGATGTTCTAGTTTGGTTTGTCCTAATTCATTGTTATCTTTCTGTGCCTATTATGTTTCTATTTCAATACTGATACATTGTTGGAAGCTGGATGAAAAGACAGATGTATTTCGACAAAATGCTGTGATTTCACTCATTAAAATAATTAAAGCTCACTATGTATCAAAAAAAAATAATTAAAGTTCACTGATACATTGTTTTAACACAATGAATCATGTGGCTAAAACTGAATAAACATTGATGACAAACCAATTGTTCCTTCAAATTGGTTAATAAAATATTGTTCTAGTATATTTTGAGAACAAATCGGATAGGCAAAATTAAATGTAAAAACCTAACATTAGGATGATATTGTTCTTTAATATGTCTAAGGTTTTTTTTAACACAATATATCATGTGGATAACTGATTTCCTTCACAATTAAGTTCGCATAACAATAGAGTGTTTTAAATACAAGAAGATTTTTCTTTTACAAATTATCATAAAAGACCGTTTTATCGTAAAAGTATGCAAACTCTTTAAGTTAAATTTTTCTAAACTCCTCTCCAAAACTTTTTAGATTTGTGTTTTAGACCGAAAGGAAAACTTTTTATTTTCTTTTTCGTCTCCACATTATAAAAGACAGTGCAACATGAAGAAGTGTGATGGTTAATATGAAGCATTTAATCATGTGATTTGACATGTGCAGTAGAGCGAGTACTCGTTAATGGCATATAACCCGCCCCGTTTAAAGCGAGTCATGACCTATAATGTATTATAATGGGTCAAAAAGGTTAGTCTTCAAAAAATAGTGAAACTTATCATGAAATAACTTGTGACCAGTAAAAATCAATTACATGCCCGCTTTTCCCAACAAAATATTCTTAGAGACCCGTTTCAACAAAACCCATTTTGATTGGGCCTGCACCACTTTAAATCCACACAAAACATGTTTACATTCAACATTATTTTTTTCCTCAAAATTTTATGTAGCAAGTTTTTTGGTGCATACTACCATGGTACGCATGTGATTCCCTTTCGAAGCACCATCAACGTTGAGGGATGTTCACCCATGTAGTGGCGCTGACCATCTAATGAAGATCTCTTCACGCAAACGAGGTGGAGGAAAAGGAAGGATGTTCACCCATGTGGTGGCGCTGACCATCTAATGAAGATCTCTTCACGCAAACGAGGTGGAGGAAAAGGGAGGATGTTCACCCATGTGGAGGCGCTGACCATCTAATAAAGATCTCTTCACGCAAACGAGGTGGAGGAAAAGGGAGGAAGAGGAGGGGAGGGCATCACAAGTTGGGTGTTATTTATAAAAACTTGAAGGAAATTAATCATAGGAGATGAAGAAGGAAGGAACCGGGAGTGGGAAGGGGAGGAAAGACTAGTGTTTAAAAGAAACAAATAATGGGAGGGAAACGAAGTTAATAATTGAGTAACTTCAATGCAAGAATTTCTAGAAAACAAAAAGGAAAACGAAAAAGATTGTCACATCAGCGGTAGTAACTGGTCAAATGCAAATAAGCAGGTCAACATGTAAATGGGCACAAAAACTGAAAAAATGAGGCATATTTGGGAATATTAAAAAATAATCCAAACTTGGAAATAAAAGTGAAATATTAGACAAACTTGAGAATATTTTTAACAAATTTTCTTAAAAATTATTACACTCAATTTCATAGTTTACTCTTATTAGCTACACTCTTTGTCATGTTTTACCCACATAAAATTATCAATGAGATCATCAAATTTTATGTTGAAATTAGACAATTTTAAACTCGCTTTATTTCTTCTTAGAATGGTCTTATTTATTACATTGTTTATATTAAAAAAAATGAACATTTTAAATCAATTAGAATAGCTTTGAATCACCCTCAACCCCCTCTTTATTGTTTTTAAAAAAAAAAATTAATAAATAGCTTTAATTTATAAGTAAACCGTCTTGGGTTTTAACTTTATCCAACTACCCTTTCAACTACCATTATCTTTCTTTTCACACATTATATAAACTTCTCATAGTGCCTTTCTCTTACTTGCATTATCATTCATACTACCACTACTCTACTACTACTACAAAGCATAAACCAACCTTTAAACAAACAAAACTCAATGGAGGGCTTGATCAAGGGCTTGGTGGACGTGGCGATCAACCATAATAACCGACGTAACGACGACGACAACGACAACGACAACAACAACAATGAATCCATTGAAGAACGTTCAAGATCCTCCTGGGCTGAGGTAAGTTCACTTTGATGTATAAAAAAATGTATGATCATGGTACTTTTTTGTATAAAAATATGTCTGGTCGATCATGGTATCTGTATAAAAACATTGAGTTTACGTTGATCATGGGAAATGAAATGATGGAAATGCGCAGGTAGTGTCTGGGGAGCAAGACAATGATCAAGGAGCGCAGAATTCTTACGGTCAACCTCATCCTCATAGAAGAACAAGTGTAAGTGATATCATAGTGTTAAATATTGTTAGCAAATGAAAAAAGTTAGCAATGTAAATTTAGATGAATTATGGATTTATATTGCTTGAAGTATAGAATCTAGATTTAACATAAAGGGATCTTTCTTTTTTGGTAGGGAGGGAATTATGGAGGAAATGAGAGTTCAGAGTACAATGAATCAAGGCCTTCTTCTAGGCCTCATCAGCAGGTATTCTCATTCATATGCTTGACTTTTTAGTTGGGGATCAAGAGTAACTTTTTGGGTTTTTAGTGTTTTTTTTAGTACTTTATGATTGATGTTAGATTTAATAAGTTTTTATATTCTTTGTTAAGTGTTTATGATGAGTGGACTAAGGAGAGTCAACCAATCACCTTTTATGCTTTATAGATTGTGTCGGTGTTAGTCAAGTTAGCTGTAAAAGCTTGTGTATTGGATCCGAGACTTGAGTTTGGGAGTTGTCTGTATAAACCGTCAAATTTTAGAGATAGACGGGCTCACTACAAGTCTACAAGCTAAATCAACTCAAGCACTATACAAGCTTAAGTCAGACAGGCCCTTTGTTGGCCAGCTTGGCTCCGTCTATATTATGATAAAAAGCGACCCTTTACTGCAGACAGTAGATATATGACATTTATCTATTCCTTACCTAGGATTTTTGTGTGTTGAAGAGGGATCATCTACATAATTCTAATGCATTCTAAAGAAAAGTGTCTTTTTGGAGGAAAATTCTGCTAACTTTTTTTATTTTTATTTTTATTGTTTACTTGGGAAGTTATGGTTGGATCAATCAGCAACAATCTATCTGGTATATGGTCTTGGTAATGCAGAGATTTTCTCCTAGGTGTTGCCTGAATTATGCTTGTAACCGAGAATCAACTTGTATATTCTACTGAGTAATGGGTTGTCCAGAGATGAAAACTAGTAACCTACCATGATATCTTCTTGCCTCATTCAAATGATAGGAGAGCTTAGCCTCCACCTAGCCCAATGTTATATTTGTGTTGTGTCCGAAAATTTGGTGTCCTGAGTCCTGACTTAGATTCTGTCTTTTCTGTGACTGAATTAGTTTTTAGTACCATTTTAATGATCTTAATGGTATTCTCATGTGCAACTAGCCTGTTTATGAAAATCATCAACCGGATGAAGACCGTGAGAGGCATAATTATAATCGGAAGCAAAAGGTAGTGGTATTCTGCTATTGCATTATACATATCTATAAGATCTCCTGTGTCTCAAACAATTTCTTCCTGATCTGCACAGGAAGATCAAGAGGGAAGCGGCGATGGTTGGGAAGTCGCCCACAAGAAGCATAATAAGAGGCCTCAAAGGGTATATTTCTCTATTATATCTTAACTATTTCATTCTTGTTTCGCAAGACTATGCTTTGCTTGTGGCTAAGAGCCTAAAAGAATACTTTTGTTGTTGATTGAGTTATATCGCAAATGTTCTGTAAGCTTGCTTTGTGCCATCAAATGTTTATAACATTGTAGACTATCAAGGAGATATTCTCGAACAATCTTGTGGAGCACGAGTAAATGCAGTAATGTGAACTATGTAAAAGACATATGAGAGCCAGTTTTTTATATTTTCATTTCCAATATCTAAATGGTAACATCAAAATCATCAGGAAGTGACGTCATATTGTTGTTTTAAGAAACCATATAGTCCTTTTGGCTGGCGTAATTTTACCGTGTGCTTCAATGTACTAGGGGCTTAAGCAAAGAAGAAATTCTCTGTTGTTTGGCTTTGCCTCTGTGCCGAACTCTGTCTACTTTGACTAGTGCAATAACTTTTCTGCTGAGTAGTGAGTTGATGACTCCCTCCTTCAGTAGACAACCTTATGATGTCTGTGGCTGCTTTAGGTATATTGGTCTCAGAGGGTGTTACATTGTTACTTGCCATTTGGATTTATATAGTACTTGTATTTATGCCTCTCAAATCATTGCCACTACTGCACTGCCTCTTTGGAGGACCATGAGTGTTGCTTTCCCCTGGTCATTAACTGACTAACCACTTCGCAAAATAATAAGCTGAGTAAAACATGTTAATATTCGTATTTGTCTCTCAACAGCAGGTACATATGGACCATTGGGATGATTACAAATGCCCTGCAAGTGAGCAGCAGTACTCAGAGGATGTCAAGTATGTTTCCGAAATGGAGCCGTCACAAGACGAGCTAGCTGATTACAAAAGAGCTTGTGCTAAACTTTGGGCACTTGACTACAATCGCTTAGTGCCTGGCAAGGATTATGAAATTGATGTTGGTGAGGGCAAGAGGGTCCGTGACAGAGAAGATATGGCAGCCGCCTGTCTCTTTACACGGGTAAGCGAAGAAGTGCTCAGAAAGCCTACTTTTTCTCGCTTCTGCGCCCTGCTTGACAACTACAACCCACAAGAAGGATGTAGGGAAAATGTTACGGCTAAGGAGAGAGAGGAACAAGCTGCATTCATTGAAGAGATTAGTAGAACTGCCCCTATCAAGTACCTTCATAAGTATCTTTCAAGCAGCGGAGCTTTCAACGAGAATTTCCAGGAATTTAAGAGAATGTTGACTGACCTCTGGTTCTCTCTATATGGCCGAGGTGGTACCTCTGGCTCCTCTTCTTCTTTCGAACATGTTTTCGTTGGAGAAATCAAGCAACGTGGAGAACAACAGGTCTCAGGCTTCCACAACTGGCTTCAGGTACATGTCATATTTTGAAGTTTCTACAGTCTTTATGTAGAAATAAAGAAGAGCCTTTTGAAGTTGTTTTTAAATGACATTGCTTTATAGGTTAATTAAAAAGGAAAGTTGAATGCAGATATTACTAGAGTCGCATGATTTTGCTAGTATGAGTGGTGATTAGAAACACAGGTTACAATTTAGCATTTTTCTGCTTCTGCTTCAGGTCCTCTTCCATCTTAGCTGGTTTTAACTTCTGATCTCTGTCATCCTGCGTGGCTTTCCATATTTATCCTTTAATACAGTCTTCAGCATAAAATTCTTATATTGTCGTTTCTGCAGTTTTACCTTGAAGAAGCAAAGGGTAGAGCTGACTATCAAGGTTATATCTTGCCTCGCAGAAATGGACAGTTCGTAAGTTATTCACTTTATCACTCATTACTCTTCATTTATATTACTTGGAGACTAACAGAGCAACCATGGAGAATTTGAACTGAAATAAAATTAAACTTCGTGTGGTAAATCCAATCAGAAACTTGTTTTCAATTATCCATGACTTATGTTCTGATTATTGCTCTCCATAACTGAAACAAGAGCTGGTTTTTTCTATGAGGGGGGAAAAATTCTAACATGATACTTATTAAGTTTGTCTACCACACATTATTAAGGTGCTAGAAGAGCGACTGCAAGATCCTCATATTGGACTTGTTATTTTAGTGGATGTATCTCTAAGCATCCCCTTTATAACTAGCATAAAAAGGTGCTTCATTCCTTGTTTCTTCTATGTACAACTAAGTACATATACTTAGGAACAAAGCTCTTATATATAGTTAAGTCTTTGTTTTTATTTGAAAAAATAGCCAAGTCTTTGTTAAGGGTAGTCAACAAAGGTCTTGTAATGTTCTTAAGCTCTTAGAGTGTAATCCTTGTTAGAAATAATCAACTAAAGGTCTTGTGTTTTTGTACCCTCTGGATGAAGCTATAACTATCTGCTCCAATCAATTGTGATCTTTGAAGATGTTATTGAAGGGTATCAGTGTTTTTGGTTTTGAGGGGTTTGTAGTCAACTGCGAAATCACAATAGGAGACAATGCCATATCATTTATGATAGCACAACTGATCCCAGTGCACACTCCAGCACTCAATAGCATTTGTAGATTTCTAGAATGCATGATCAGGTTTTTGGCTCGTGATACCGGTGGACCGAATTTCACTCATTAGCATGGGAATGGGTGATATCTATTGAGTCATGATTTTATACAGCTTTGTGATACAGAGGATTTGTTATTCCTTGATTATCTGAGGTTCTGGCTTTTTCCCCACCTAGTCACAACTCGCAATACCCTTTCAGTGAGCTGAATCATCTATATTTATGTTTCTCTGCAGCCGGATTCTGAGTCGCAGTTGCTCACTGTCCAGTTTGAGTGGAATGGAGTCCTGAAATCTCTCTCAAGCATGTTTGTAGGAGTAAGCCCGGAGTTTGAACTAGCCCTCTACACACTTTGTTTCTTTGCAGGCGGAGAGGAAAACCACATAGAGGTTGGGCCATACCCGGTTAACATCAAGTGCTATCGCTTGGGAAACAGAATTGGGTCGGCATTTCCCATAGCTGAGGAATAGTAAGGAAAAGATGTTGAAGTTAATTTGTCTGTTGTAATTGTTTCTTGCATACTCACGATCTGTTCTGATGACAAGGTTCCTAAATTATAAAACTTTCCCATGTATTATGGATTTTTTATTTGTTCAGTATACATCATACAAACTATCTAAAAAGGTCTTTTCATTACTACGGAGTACTTTATTTTGTCATGCTACAAAATGTTGAAATTTATATTTATCTTCTACCACACTTTCTACTAAGTAATGAATCATGAATTCATGATGATGATTTTCTACCACTGGTAAGAAAATGCACAACTATTTAACATCAATATTGCAGTTTGCATACTAAGGTTCTAGCTAAATTGTCTTCCTGTCCTATACTCCTACCTCTTCGGAAAGATGCGGAATTTGTTTTATGAGGTGACAACGTTCCTAAATTCCAGAAAATCCCTTGCGCCAAGGATTTACTTTGGAGTGTACATTTATGTGGCCCGAATGGTGTGGTCTAAAGTCGAAACATCGAAAACATACTCAGGAAATTCCAGTTAGTAGTGTTCTTGAGGTTTTTTTTTTAATAGATATTTCCCGCGTATACCAAAACTCAAGAAAATTATTTTAAAAGAACCTTCAAGTTTTAAAGTAGTACTCTTGTGTTTTGTAATCACGCCTACACAAGCTCTTGTGAAGTTTCATCCTAAGATAAACTGACAATAAGTATTGAAGTGCATTAAACTTATATCAAACCTTCCTATCTTTAATTAATCGATGTAGGATTTTTTCGCAAACTCACATGTGAATTTCTACTAAAGACAAAAAAAAGATGACGGTGGTACATGTCTTCTAGTTTGGGGTGAGGGGAACTCAAATGCTATCACTTGGAACATGAAAGCAAAGATGCGAGTGTATATGAATATCCTCGTTCTACATATCAAAATATCTCCGCCTGTTTGAAAATTGTTGGATAGCCTATGTGATTCAATCATATTTCCCGGTGGCCTTACTATTTGAAGCAGACATTTGTGTTTATTGTATGGGTTTAGAGAACCTGAATGGGTGTTCCAATACCGTTAACAAATATCAATAGGTACAAAAGTCTCCCATGATCTTTTATCAAATAATGTCGACTGCCAGATATTTTTCAAGCCAATAGATATTACTTCCTCCGTTTCACATTAAACTTCATAGTTGATATTTTTTTGTCAAAGTTATATAACT